>BHEV01012657.1:2422-19133 GCA_004319985.1 Emydocephalus ijimae
TCAGTGGTTTGTTCTTCTGGCCATCCTCGTTCGACCCAGCTGAGAACTCGCGCCAGGACAGGATCTAGTTTCGTTTCGATCGTGATGTCTCTGGCTGTTAGCGGCGGTGAATGTAGGGTTTCAATCTGGAGTGTCGTGAGGGTTGGAGCTGGGTCGTCGACGGTTTCCGGAAGTGGGGCACGGCTCAATGCATCAGCGTGGGGAATGGCTTTCCCCAGGCGGTGTTGCAATTTATAATTGTACGCAGCTAAGAACTCCGACCAACGAGTCATTCTAGGTGACAATATATAGGGGGTTGGCTTGTCTCCCGCTATAATCCCCAGCAAAGGCTTGTAATCGGTAATAATAGTAAAAGCTCATCCATGCACATATTCATGAAACCGTTTCACAGCAGATACAACAGCAAGAGCCTCTTTGTCAATTTGGCTATAGTTACGTTCAGCCCTCGATAAGGTCCTTGAAAAATAGGCAATAGGGGCCTCACTACCATTTGGTAACACATGACTCAAAATGGCTCCTACTCCAAACGGTGACGCGTCACACGTAATGGTTAAAGGCAAAGTCTCGTTATGCTGCATTAAAATAGCATCTGAGGTTAATAGGTTTTTCACCTGTCGGAATGTGTGCTCCTCTCGGTGTCCCCAGACCCAGGTGGCTTTTTTGTCGAGAAGTCTATGTAGGGGCTCAGCTACGNCTTTCTCTGTACACAGTTGACATTTATTTTTTTTAACCTTTAGGCTGGAGTCTTTAAATTTCTGGAGAACCATTTTAAGACACCTCTCTAGTACTTCTTTATTCAGGGCTGCAATTAAAACGTCATCAAAATATGGCACAACGCCCTTGATCCCTTGCAAAAATCTCTCCATCAGACTTTGAAAAATCCCTGGGGCCACGCTCACTCCGAATTGGAGTCGGTTGCATTTAAAAGTGCCCAGTGTGTAACGATCGTCTGTGCTTCAGCGGTTTTTTTATCTGCAGGCAGTTGTTGGTACGCCTGCGCTAAATCCAATTTAGCGAAGACTTTTCTGCCCCCAGGGAATGGAGAAGGTGTTGAACCACAGGCACTGGGTAAGCGTTCTGTGGAAGGGCGTGATTAAGGGTGGCCCAGTAGTCCCCACAAATCCTTAACGATCCATCTGGTTTGATGGGTGTTTTGATTGGGGTTTCCCAACAGGCATGGTCAGTTGGTTCTAAAGCACCCTGGGCTATTAATTTATCAAGCTTCTCATCGATCTTTGGTTTTAGGGCAAAAGGTACCCGACGAGGCTTTAGGCGGATGGGGGCTACTTCAGGGTTAAGGTTAAATGATATCGGGTCCCCTTGTACTCACCTAGTTTGTCTGCAAAGATGTCCTGGAATTCCTGGACGAGGGCCTCCTCCTAGTAATCGCTTCTGGTTTGGTGAATGCCGGCTACCTCGATCCCGAGTGGGGCAAACCATTGAAGGCCTAACAAACTAGGCCAGTCGTGATCGACGACGGTCAGCGGTAATGACGCAGTACGATTTTTGAATGATACTTGGACTTGGCTGGAGCCGACGGCCGGAATTCGGTTCCCCTGGTAATCTTTGAGTATAATCCTTTGGGCTCTGAGGTCTTGATGCCGGATGGCAGGGATCAACTGTTTAAGGGTCTTCCAGGAAACCATCGAGAGGGACGACCCTGAGTCGACTTCCATTACGCAAGGTTGGTTCTCGATGGCGACCCTCACTTGGATCTTCTTTGCATCTAACGATGAAGCGTTACCGATGGTAATGGTTTGGTGTGCCTCTTCCCATCTCGTTGAAGTGGCAAGTGTTTTATTTCTGTAGGAGTGGTTGTTCCATTGGTGGTTCAAGTGTTCCCGACTCACAGGATGATTCCCTGTGGTCTGGCGGTAGTTGTTTTCTTCCCGAATTGGGTTGGATCCTCGCTTGCTTCTACAGCCCTTACCGATGTGACCTCTTTTTCCACAGGAATGGCAGAGCGCGTCGAGGAATTTGCAATCTGATCGCGGGTGGTTTGCTCCATTTGTGTGGTAGTCTTCGATTCCGCTGGTTGCGTTGGTCGCATTCAGACCGGAGCCGGTTGACCTCCTCCTCATCACTTTCTGATGGAGATTTGAGGTCCTCGTGGTGGGTCGCTGTTGTGTGTCTCTCTAGGCGAGGTGAGGTATTGTTGGCGAGTTGACGGAGTGGTGCGTTGGTGCGGCGCATTTGGGCGGCTGACTTCCTGGTTGCTTCTGCTGCAGTAGCATCTTTGATGACATCGGCAAGATCGATGTCCCCTTTGGCCATGATCTTGCTCTGCGCCATCTGGTCATTTAATCCCAGAACTATTCAGTCTCTCAGAGCTTCTTCGAGGTCTGCAAACCCACAGAGGCCTCCCAGGTTCCGGAGGTCTCCGATGAAATCTGCAACACTCTCTCCTTTCCATTGGTCCCTCTGGTAAAACTCATGTCTTCGGACAAGCGTTGGTACGGCGGGTGCATAATGGGCCGTAGAAGGGGCGCGAGGACGTCCCAGTCCATAGATCTCACCTCAGCCGGTTTCGCTAGTGCCTTGGCTATCTTAAAGACAGCAGACCCGCAATGGGTCAGGAACACTGCTCGCTTTTTCCCCGTAGTTGCGTCTTTCAAGTTGTTGGTCTCCAGAAACATCTGGAACTGGTCCATGTAGGAGTCCCAGTCTTCTTGTGCCGGGTCAAATGGAGCGGGTGGTATGGTGCCGCCAGACATGGTTTCCGTTGTCGATGCGCCTTCAGCCACGTGCTCTGTTTGGTGCTCTGTAGTGTTCAGTCAGCTCTGATGTCTCCGTATCCCATCCTCGTTGCCAGTGTTAAGTTCTGCGCATGGGTACCAGGAGCGGAGACAAGGCAGTGAACGTGAACTTCAACTCTTTATTAATCATACTGAATAGAGCAATCACCTAGGGCAGCAGCAGCCCTTTTATAGGGTTGGCTGCTGTCCTATTAGCCAATGAGAAACATGAAGTGTTAAACCCTTGAACCAATGAGAGTTGGCCCTTTAACAGCCAATCAGATTTCCCAGAAAGGACCAATCCGATGTCGCTATTATCGGCCAATCAGAAGTGCGGGATTAGAACCCTGCTTTTTACTTAAGGTTGTTAAAACTTTATTAAACGCCTTTATTAGTTCATAACCACCTTATACTGTGGTTTTTTTATATTTATTGCCTCAAAATGGCAGAAACTGTACAGCCTATTTTCAGTAATTATTTAGCATTATACTTATACTGTTCATAACACTTATACTGTGGTTTTTTTATATTTATTGCCTCAAAATGGCAGAAACTGTACAGCCTATTTTCAGTAATTATTTAGCATTTCTACATTAGCAATTTATAGCATAACTCAGCCATCATTGCAGTAATAAATCACTAATGAGTACAAGCTTTATATCACTGTAGTGATAGATGGGTGATGCATGTTGACTACCTCTGCATTAATTGAATGGACCAAAAGAAATGTGATTTTAAAGCTAATGCATATTCCTGAACCTGCTCATTTATATAAGCAACATTTTTTTTCTACTGCACTTCTTTGGGGGATTAGATAGAACCTATATAACATATTTATTTACATATTTATTTCTTTTAGGAACTACATCTGCGCACGATGTACTTAATCTTAGTCCCTAAGTTTAACAGAAGAAAGTAAAAATAAAAACAAATATAAATGACCAATTTGCACAGAGCTTTTCCAATAAAGGCACTCAGATCCACCAACTTCTTAACTCTTCATGGGCAAAACCCAAGGTGGCAACCAGGGTGACATCTTGACATGTTCTCTGAGATCATTTTGGCTGTAGATTCAGAGAAAATAGATAGGATGCTCCCTGGTGTGACTCGGACATTTGTTTTCTTGCTTCTGTGTTTCTCCTGTCTCCTCCATGGTCATCAGTGTTTCACTTCAGAAGGAGTAATGCTGGACTTTGGAAAGAAACTATGAGCATTACAAGAAGCATTTCTGGATCCTGCTATGTTTGATAATTATAATCTGTCCTTTGTTTAGAGAATGCTAGTGAGTAATGCGAGTTAATGGATAACTATGGAACATTCTGGAAGAATTTAATTATCCTGGCCCATTTCGGTGTTTAGTCTGAACATGGAGGAGTATGGCATTGGCTGCCATTGTTGGAACAGGAATGAAGCTCTTCCTAAGCTGAGGGTAAGCCTCTCAGCAGCTTTTATTACCTTGTCAGGATAATACATCCAATTAATAAATAAGCCAATCAGAGCTTTTTTACAGAGGTAGCTATCTTAGCTTAATGTGGCAAAAAAGGGGATAACATTTTTTTATCAATATTTTCTTTTGAGGTGTAACTGTAATTATTTTATATTCTTACAAGTTTTAATGTTATAGTTAACACTGTATACATTCCTTGCATTTCATTCCCTTCTGACCTCATTTTTTCTTTACCAGGCTGCATATAATTAAAATGAAATATGTACACATATTCATACGTTTCTGATGATGGTGTGCTATTTCTCTGATTAAAGTAAATGCTAGTTAATGAAACCTCATGTTTCAGGAAACAGAATAGTTGTCAATGTGTCAGAATTCCAACAGTAAGCATTATTCACATGTGTGCAGATTAAATGAAAAAAACTACTACAACTACAACTGTGAAAGTGTTGCTATAGAACTAGCAGTAGCACTTAGACTTATATACTGCTTCTTACTGCTTTATAGTACTCTCTAAATGGTTTACAGAGTCAGCATATTGTGCCCAACAATCTGGGTCCTCATTTTACTGACCTTGGAAGGTCAGTAAATCATCTTTCACCCAATCAGATCAAACTCCTGGCAGTGAGTGGTGAGTTAGTTAGCAGTACTGCACCACTGTGCCGCCACAACTGTTCTACTGTGATGAATCAAGAAATTACTTTATGCTACTGATATGTTTGAAGAAATATTTAGACCTTCCTAAATACAGGTATACTATTTAAACCTGATAAACCTATTAAAAAGGTATACCAAAACCTCTATCTCAGCATTCACCAAATATTTTTTTGCATCTAATATATTTATAGCTGGATACAACTATAGAAGAATGGAGAGCTGAAAACTAATGAAAACTGTACCATGCTGGACATAGATGTGAACATTCACCACATAGATTTGAACATTCCTACCAGAAATAACAATCTCTTTGCCTCTATATAAATAGAACCTTAAATTGCTCAGTAGGTAAGCTTCTAGTTACTAGTGGAAAAATAAGTGAAGGTGTGTGGACACACACACACACAAACAAACACACACACACATGCACAAATGCAAATGAGATCTCTTTCTTCCCATCAAATCACAATTTCATAAATAGATTTATGACTTACTAGATTAGGTCTGTATTTCATCAGCTATGACAAACTGGAAGGTTCAACAAGGCTGATTCAATCTAAATATGTGATTTCAGATTTTAGGGCAATCTGAGTTGTTCTGAACCAATTTAAAGAGCATGTAAAAACTGATGGCCACTAGGCCATCTTACCATTCCCAGAACCATATTGTTTTTTTTTAAAAAGATTTGTCCATCTGCTCTAATCAGGAACATTTAAAATAATAGAAGCTGCTTCATTTTTCTGATAGAATTGAATAAAGTACAAGAATATTCTTTCTTGTCTTTTAGAATAGAGAGAAGGACCCTAAAACACTTTCCAAATTAATCCAATATCTAGCAGAGTACACCTCCTCCCCTTCATTGTCTTGGAGCATTGCTTGTTTCTCATGAGAAGAAGCCTCTTTGTGCCTGATCTATCTGCATAAATTATGTATTTTGTTCAGTGATGGGATTCAATTTTTTTTACTACTGGTTCTGTGGGCATAGCTTGGTGGGTGTGGCAGGGGAAGGATACTGTAAAATCTCCAGTCAGAGGTGAGATTTTCCGGTTCTCCGAACTGCTCAAAATTTCTGCTACTGGTTCTCCAGAACTGGTTAGAACCTGCTGAACAACACCTCTGGTTTTGCTGCCTCTGCTCACTGGTGTTCTGGCTATTAAGAGGGCCAATAGCTATTCAATCTTGGCACTCAGGGCCTCCTCCACTTTGTCTGGATTTACTTGTAACAGAGTTGCATCTTGCTTTCCACATGAGTTCACTAGCAGAGATAGCACAAACAGGGAGGGAAAAATGAGGCCCAATGCCACAAAGATAGACAGGCCACTGAGATCAAAGCTGGCATCAAGAAGTGTTATTCATAGCCCTCTACCTCACCTCCTTCTTAAAAGCAGTAAATATTTGGATTTACTGTCAGTGTAAGCTTGGCACAAATTCACTCATTGTACTTCTGTGAAGAGGCTTCATCATGCAGAATGCAAAAATAAGATCGGAGTCAAGAGTATAGAGTAGTGCTTGGTCAGATTTGTGGACTGCTGACAGATGATTTGAACTCCCACTTGTGTTGGCAGGATCAGCACAGAAGTATTCTCTGAAAAAAGCTACATTCATGTTTGGGGCTAGCACATTAAAGAAGCTGAGAGCTAAGAAATTGAATGAAACCCAAGACAATGCTAACCTTCTGTCACTCCTTTTTCATCTTGATTAGCAGAACATGTCAAGAAACAAAAGAGACTCAAGCCCCCCAATAATAAACAATTAGAAATATTGTTTCTCATAATAAACAATGATGATGATGGTAATAATTATTATTAACTATTGGTAAGAAAGACAAAAAAAGTCTGGCTAGTATCCTTGGCATTACCTAGGTAGAATGATATTTTCCAAAAACCACATCATGACTTCTACCATAATTCATTTCATATTAATTCTAATACATTTATTAGTTTATTAAAGTAGTAAACTAGTAAAATTAACCTTAAAACAAACAAACAAAAAAATAAAAGCTTAAGACGTAAACAATAAAACCAAATATTACAAATCAACAGGCTAATTTTTTGTGTGGTTGTGTATGGAGGCTTTCAAGAAAAGATTGGACTGCGATTTGTCAGAAATAGTGTAGGATCTCCTGCTTGGATGGGAGGGTTGGACTAGATGACCTGTGCAGTCCCTTCCAACTCTGTTAATCTGTATGTGGGTTACATATGTAACTTATTTCTTGTTTGCAATGAAGTGGGAGCATTGAAGTTCCACTGTTAGCCAGTTAGCTCTTAACATAGGTTGACTAACTGAAATAAAAGAGATTTATAATCATGCCTGACATGAAGTTTGACATTTGAATATTATAATACAAAGCATACTTGGTATGTTTTATAAAGCATACTAACTGATATTACAACAATTAATAGCAAGGAAATGGCTTTTGTGCCCTTTGTGTATCATGCAAAAATAGGAGGTGAGATTAGTAGTTTGTGTGCTAGTTACCTGAGCCATTGTGTTTTTTTTTCCAACCTGTTGCACAATAAGTTTGTTGTATTGCAACTCCCCAAAATTCCCAGCCAACATATGTTGAGGGACATGGATGATAACTACCTTATTTCACAAAATATTCCAAGAATGATCAGCTAGACAGTCAACAGATGGAGGATACAAATGTTCCATGCTACTTATTCAGAGATCACAGCCTCATCTTATTTTTTTTCTTGCCTTCTTTTTGTCTTTTTTTCCCTGATATATCTGAATTCTGAAAATTAAAAAAGGATAAATAAAGCATCATTGTTTGCTCAGAAGATATTTCTTCCAAATTTCTATTCCTCAAGTATATGGTGACTCATACTAAATTTATATTTCTGAACTAAGTTAAGTAATGCAAGGACTGAGAAAAATTTATCCTCACTTTATTTCCTATCAATCATAGAAGTGCCAATAGTCTATATTTCAGTCCGTAGTGCACATTAACAGTATTGTAAACTCATATTGTGTTAAATGACAGATAAGTAAATTTAGAGTACACAGTGGGCTTTATCTTGGCAGTAGATACTGAATGAATAATAAAATGGTTATTGATTTTAAAAACAGATTATTATAACATGATGATGATCATGAAGAATATTATTTCTAATTCAAGACAAGCCTCTTTACTAGCTGAAACTATGTAAATGTTTCTCCAGTTAAAAGAAGGATGGTGTTAATTTATTGTAAATATATGTCCATATATTTCTTCCTTATATTTCATTTCATCCACGTTTCATTCTCACATTCAATTTAATCCTTGCACTTTAAAGAATGTTTTCACCAAATATAATAATTGACAAATTGGATAACCTTATCCATTGAGCATGTGGCAATTTGTAAATTGTAATTGTTGCTTAGAAGAAATATAAAATGTTGCAGAGAATGCAAGGCTGCACTCTTTGGCCAGGAAGGCTGCAAATGAAAACCACAAGACTGTAGGACACTGCAACTGTATAAGTATGAGATGGTTGCAAATGCCCAGATTGTGATCATATGACAGCAGAGCTAGTCATAAATGTGAGGACCCATTGTAAATCACTTTTTTTTTCAGAACATTTTTTTTTATTTCAGGAATAATGGAACTAGTTTAATTAAACAACTGGACATGAATGAATGAGAATATGTATGAAACAGAGTTTGGCTGCCATCAGGTCAGTGTTGAGCCTTAGCACCAAATAATCAGACTGTCCAGAATGATCTCTCTCTATCTTGGCCCTTCAGCAGGGATGGGATACAGTTTTTTTAACAACTGGTTCTGATGGGTGTGGCTTAGTTGGTGAGTGTGGCTTGGTGGTCATGTGACTGGATGGGCATGGCCAACTCTACATCACTCATGTCAAGGAGTGTTTCTCCTCGCCTGGCCTCTCCTGACAGTGGGGATGCTGCAATGGTCATAAGTGTGAAAAATGGTCATAAGTCACTTTTTTCAATGCCATTGTAATTTTGAATGGTCACTAATGAACTGTTGTAAGTCAAGGATTACCTGTACAAAAATACAAAAAGCTTCTTTGCTTGCAAAAACCTGCCCTAAATACCAATCATTAGATTGAAAATAGTTCAAGCCGGAGTTACAAATCAGGCAGGGTGCCAGAGCACCTTGAGGAATGAAACTAGTTAAAATGCAGTGATAACTATCAAGCAGCCAACTTGCTTATAAAGTGAAACCCTTTAGCAGAGAGGTCATTTAAGCTCTCCAGAAAAAGCACACCCAGGAAAAGCAATCCTTAGATCCATTTGCACCATTTAAAGATACCAGCTGGTCTCACTCATCTCACAAGATATCCTAAGGAAATCATCCAGATTTAAGGAAAGGTCACATGCCGTCCCCCCCCAGAAAGGCAGAAAAAAAATCAGTGCCAAGCTTGGATCCTGTCTCTTGGAAATATACCCCAAAAGGACAGTGCCAGATACCACTAAAGCAGCGAGGAAGACCCCCTCTCCAGATAGAAAAAGAAACCATGAGGCAGGAAAAAATTCAAACACAATACAAATAATTAAATCACAACAGTAGCTGTTGCTTGTTGAAGCTGAATAGGGAAAATTATCCCATCATATATATAGGATTAACCTTCACCAAAAACCAGTTTTAGCCCAAAACTCAGAAAGGGTGTGTAAACTCACGTTTGAATGTTAATCTTTCTAGCTAGCCAAGAAGCCTTGCTGAATGTCACTAATCTTGGTTCCCTGTCACTAAAAGCTTTGTTTCATTATTCAATGATTTCTTCAAAGTGCTGATTGTCCAGAGAAGTATTTCCTCCTAACAGCGGTATAAAAATCTTAAAACAACCCTTCCCCTTTAAGGAAGTCTCAGAAGCTCCAGAGACAAGAAGTCTAGGCTGCCTGCCAAAAATGTAATAAGGGTGGAAAAAAACTAAAGGAGATTGCTTCTAACTACCAATTTTCTGAACTGCTTAGAAAGTTAACAAGGGGTTCTATAGAAACAGATAGAACTGGTAGACTCCCACCCCTGCCCTTCAGGTTTTCTAACAGTACTGCTATAATTGAGTCCATCTATCTTCTTACTGGTCATCCTCTTCTCCTCTTTCCTTCCACCTTTTACAACATTCTATATTTTGCAGGAGACCTAATCTTCTCATTCACAACTGAATCCAAAATTGCCATTGCTAAGCAAGACAGAAGTTAAGTGAGTTTTTTTTTCTATTTTATGACCTTTCTTGCCACAGTTGTTTAGTGAATTACTACAGTTGTTAAGTTAATAATACAGTTGCTAAATGAATCTGACTTCCCCATAACTTTATTTATTAAAAAAAAAAGATGATCACATGACCCTGGAAGTCTACAACCATCTTAAATATGTGCTAGTTGCCGACCATCCAAATTTTGACCTTGAGGATGCAGTAATGGTCATAGGTGTGAAAAAATTGTCATAAATAAGTTTTTTCAGTGTCACTGTAACTTTGAACAGTCCCTAAACGAATGATTGTAAGTCGAGGATTACCTGAAAATAAACTTCTAGAATTGTCCCTTTAGCATGCTGTCTGGAAAATCAGAGAAATGAAATTCCCAAATTGGTTGTTGTCACCATTGTTTTGGTAAATCTTTCTAAAATTTTCCCAAAAACCCTAGTCTTCAGATTCATTCATTTGTATCAACCATCATATTGATCTTCTATGAAACCCATGGCTAATGTACTTTAATGTTTTCGTATTTCTATAGCTGCACAGAATGATGTCCAATTTTCCTAATCCAGGCTAAAAATTAAACACACCAGACCCATAAACTCACATAAATATGATTCAAACCTTATTAAGGACAGTGGTTACACATTTTCTATTACTTCCATTGTAACCTAGCCAGGACCCTGGTGCTCTGCTTGCTTTAGAAAATTCAGCACAGGCCTCTATGTTGGCTTGGTATTCCACAGGAGACAGTAGCAGAGAATTAAAAATGAAGCACTGACAGATGCTCATTCTTCATATAAGCTTTCACTTGTTATGAGAAATGTGGAACTTATACTGAGTGTATACAATGAAAGCAGATTGCTTGGTAGCTTCTCAGTTCAAGTCCTGCAAAATGTATTTGTATCCAGAAACATCTTCTGAACTTCAAATATCTAAATTAGGACTAGACTAGCATTGCTGTTGAGGCTTCAGTGTTATTTATAGCTCTGTACAGCTTTACACTTCTTTCCAGAGCAAACTTCTGTCAATTCTTTTCTTTTTCAAAGCATGCCCAGAGAGAAGAAAATGGAATATTCATAATCAAATCTGATTACAGGTTTGAATCAGCTTAACATAACAACAATAACAACAATATTCAAATACTTTATTTCCTGCATCCTCCTAGAAAACTTATCTTGAGTGTGGACCATTACAGAATGAAATGATAGTACTATTCATAAATGAAAGAAGGGTCTGAAAAAAGTACAAAGGTATTTCAATAATTTTTTTTCTCTCTGTGTGTCTATTTTTTTTAAAAAAAGGCTAAATAGGCTTTAAAAGATAACAGCAAAAAAGAAATGGCAATAAACTGAAAAGAAGTTAAACTGACTAGAGTTCTCTACAGAAACATTTAACACCATTCCCCCACCCTCCATTTTAAGTTGGATAATTTTATTTGTCATATTTGGAAGATTCCAGTGAATTAAGTATTGGTTACTTCTCTTTATGTAAGTATACAAAAATCTGCTATCACTGATGGACTGAACATGAAACATGGCCAGATGATTTAATTCTACTTTATTGTAAGACTACAGTAACAGAATCTTGCCTGCCTAAAAGTATGAATTTCCCCATCTTCTTTGTATTCTAAAAAATTAGGGATGGTGTTTTCTGATACTCTTGCTCCACTCCTTGCTCAGCTGTAGACTATGCTGTCTCTTATCTGACCATTCACTAGGCAGCATCCCTGGGCACAGTCTTCCAAAGCCATTTCACATACCATCATGCAGAACTCTATGGATTTCAAGTGGAAGCTTTCTCTATGAAGAATCCTCCACTGACATCCTTCAATTGAATTGGGCAAGAAGAGGGAGGCATTGGAAAGATCTGAAAGATCTTTCAGGGTGACCTAGGGTCCATCAGTTCAACTTTAAATATGCTCTCTACATTGCTATATGAAGTTATAATCACTTATGGAGACTGGATAAATCAATATATAGAAATTAAAAAGACTCTCAACTGGACTAACTTTATGGGTAGGCTACAAGACACATTAAAAAAAAAATAAAGCAAAAAACCAGTTATGTTTCCTTGATCTGCCTGGTCAGCAATATCCATTGCTCTGTGCCTGTGAAAGCTGGAAGTTTCAGCAGGACAATTGAAATCTTGCCCCAGCCACTTTGTGCTTGGCTGTGAGATGGATGAAAGTTCAGAATAGGTGGGGCCACCAGTGCAATGCTTATGCCTTTGGTGGAAAAGGCAGATATAAATGAAATAAAGGGAAATGAAAATCACAAGACCAGACTTAAATGCTGCAGTGGCTCTTTTTTAAAATACATTTGTCTTCACTTTTAGAGTACTAGTATCATCATTTAATGACATCTTATCATTTTTTTTAATTTAGAGAGATTTACTTGTCTGTTTATCATTCAGTTTATGAGATTAAATGGATACATTCTGGGTTGTGTAATATTTATTTATTTTCCAACAACTTTTTGTTCTTATTTCAAGCTCAGATCATACTGAAATATTAATGTGTAGTTTGGGGAAAGCTTTGCAGTCACTACAGTTGTTGCCTGTGTGTGTATATTTTGGACTCAACAACAGTGGCAAATACTGCTTTTTGTCAGAAAATTGCTTGATGGCCACATTAGCAAGCTGCAGGAGGCCATGAATTAAACTATCAGGACTGTTTGGATGGATTATTATGATGCCATTGGAACATTACTTTTGTGCCCACTTATTTCTCATATTTTAATAGACATTCAGTCTCAAATGGGGTTGTTTTTTATTGGGTTTGGGTTTCCAAAAGTACATAGCAATATAAATAAGCAGGAATTAGCATTTTCATTAAACATGCTAAAATAAAACAGCAATGGTATATACTGTATTTTGCTAGCATCAAGCTGAAAGCTTTTATTGGAGAAGAAAAAGATGATAGGATTTCTGTTCACAACTGATTATATTTAGTGACTATTTCATGACATTGTGGCTATAGTCCTACGAAGCCTTTTTAAGTATATTCAAGTACTTGGAAATAATAATTCTCTTTTCCTGGGTCTGTGCATTCAGAAAGTATTCAGACCCCTTTCACTTTTGTCAATTTTGTTATGTTGCCACCTTATTCTATTTCTTCTTGTGCCATACCCATTATCGGATGTTGGCAATCATGTTGGTGATCCTGTTTTTATCAACAGCTGCACAAAAAGTGCTGCTGAGTTTTGTCCAAACCAGTCCCTTAGATTTTGAAGCCACAATGTTTTTCTTCTGCCTGGACCTCATTTGCCTTCAATCTTTCCCTGGAGGTTTAAGTGAAGTATGCCATATTTTTCCAGATGTCACACCACATGTCTGAAATATTCTAACTTTTGCTTTTTAATTGTTTTGATGATTTCCCTTGGCTTTCCCAGGTGGCTTATCACCTCCTCATTTCTGATTTTGTCAACCCACAAACAACATGCAGTTGCTGAAATTCATTTTTTTTTCCACTAATCTACACTCAGTACCGCATAATGACAAAGTAAAAACAGAAGTTTAGAAATATCTGTAAATTTGTTAAAAAGAAAGAAGTGAAATATTACATTGGCATAGTATTCAGACCCTTTGCCACAACATGTGAAATTTAACTCAGGTATCTCCCATTTCTCTTCATCGTAGCTGACATGTTTCTATACCTTGATTGGACTCCACCTGTGGAAACTAAATTGATTGGACATGATTTTGAAAGGCACACACCTCTCTATGGAAGGCTTCACAGCTGACAATGCATACTACAGCAGAGCAAAAGCCATGAGAAAGGCTACAATAAAATTTCTGCTGCACGGAAGGTTCCTAGGAACACTATGGCCTCCATAATTCTGAAATGAAAGAACTGGCACAACCAAGAGCTGGTTGCCTAGTCAAACTGAGCAATTGGGGGAGAAGGGCCTTAGTAAAAGAAGTAACCAAGGATCTGATGGTCACACTGTTGGAGCTCCAGAAATCTTGTGTGAAGATGGGACAGAGTTCCAAAAAGACAACCATCATTGCAAACCTCCACCAATCTGGGCTGTATGGCAGAGTGGCTAGACGAAAGCCTCTCCTCGGTGCAAAACACATGAAATCCCACTTGGAGTTTGCAAAGAAGCACCTGAAGGACTCTCAGACTGTGAGGAACAAGATTCTCTGCTCTGATGAAATGAAAATTGTATTGATTGGCCTCAATTCTAAATTATATGTCTGGAGGAAATCAGGCATCACTCATCACCTGCTCAATTTCATCCCAATAGTAAAGCATGGCAGTGGCAGCATCATGGTGTGGAGGTGTTTTTCAGCAGCAGGGACTGGGAGACTGGTCAGGATAGAGGGAAAATTGGAGCAAAGTACATGGGCATCCTCAATGAAAACCTGTTCTGTTAAGTTCTGCGCATGGGCACAAGGATTGGAGACGAGACGATGAACAGTGAACTTCAACTCTTTATTTAACATTGTGGAACAGAGCAAAAACTACGGCAGCAACAGTCCTTTTTATAGGCAAGCTGCTGATCAAATAACCAATAAGAAATGGGAAGCGTTAGTTCCCTTAACCAATGAGAGAGGCCCGCTAATAGCCAATCAGATGCACTTTTATTCATTCACTTTTTATTAATTCATAACACCCCTTCCCCCCGGCTTCCGTTTAAGGGGTGCGGTGACGTAATCTTTGAGCTAGGCAGGTTGTTTAGATTGTCTGTTAGATTTTCGCTGTCCCCCCGGTATTTGTTTATGATCTTGTTTGGGCGGGACATTTTCTGGTGAGTAGGTTGCCTCCGGTCCTTCATTTAAAAACTTGGTACCGCTAATATCTTCGTTGTCCTCTTTCCTTTGTGGGCTTGCTTCTGACGAGGTGTCTCTTTGAGGCAAGTCCACCACCCTCTCTGATTCTTCCGAATGCTCACTTCTTCCACTCGTGCTTTCTGCCGTTTCGAACTCGGTCTCCTCGGTCTCCTCCCCCCTCAGTTTGGAAGTTACCGGAGTTGCAGAAACGAGGTTGCAGCCTTGAACGCAGCTGATCAATATGGCGCTTCCATATTCTTCCGTCGCAACTTTTTACTCGGTACGACCTGGGTCCTGTGACTTGGATTACAGTTGCCTCGACCCACAACGGATCGCCAGAAAGGTTTTTATCATAGACTAAGTCGCCTATCTGGAATTTGCAGCATTTCCCACTGGATCCATGTGGTTTTTCTGGTTCGTATGATGGGTGTAGTCGGTCAAGGTGGGAGCGGAGTTTTCGTCCCATTAACAATTCGGCTGGAGTTTTGTTGGTGACGCTGTGCAGAGTGATGTGTTGCAGAAGGAGTATCCGGTTAATCTTATCTTCGATATTGCCACAGTCCATTTTATGTAGGGTCTTTTTGATGAATTGTACCATGCGCTCGGCTCTTCCATTGGCCACAGGATGCGCCGGCAAAGTTAGCGCATGACGAATACCACGGTCCGCCAAATACTGTTCAAAAGAAAGCACAGTAAACTGGGGCCTGTTGTCGGATACCAGGACGTCTGGCAGTCCATGGGTTGCGAATAATCTGTCCAATTTCCTGATGATGGATTCGGTTGTGGTACTTTTAATTTCATGGATTTCAAGCCAGTTTGAGTAGGCATCCACCATTACTAGGAATGTGTGTCCTTTGGTAGGTCCCGCAAAGTCAATATGAATACGGGACCATGGTCCCCTGGGTGTTTCCCACTCTGTTGGGGTTGCTTTCGGTGGGGCATTGCTAACTTCGTGGCATTTGCAACAAGTCTTTACCCAGGCCTCGATTTGCTTGTCGATACCCCACCACCATGCATAGCTTCATGCAAGCGCCTTCATGTGTACTATGCCGGGGTGGCCTTCATGCAAGGTTTTCAAAACTGCTCATTGCAGCCGCTCTGGGATGACGACTCTATCCCCCCAAATGATGCAGCCTTTCTGGGAAAACAGTTCCGTTTGTCGATTCTTGAAAGGACTAAAGTTGTCAGGGATTTGATCCAATGGCCATCCTCGCTCGACCCAGCTAAGAACTCACGCCAAAACAGGATCGTGTTTGGTTTCGATCGCGATATCTCGAGCTGTCAGTGGTGGTGATTGAAGTGTTTCAATCTGGAGCGTCGCGACGGTTGGAGCTGGGCTGTTAACGGTTTCAGGAAGTGGTGCACGGCTTAGTGCGTCAGCATGGGGGATGGCTTTCCCTGGGCGGTGTTGCAGTTTATAATAATATGCAGCCAAGAATTCCGACCAGCGAGTCATTCTGGGAGATAATATGTAAGGGGTTGGCTTGTTCCCCACTATAATCCCCAGCAAAGGTTTGTGGTCGGTGACTATAGTAAAAACTCGCCCATAAATATATTCATGAAATCGTTTAACAGCAGAAACGACAGCAAGAGCCTCTTTAATGATTTGACTATAGTTACGTTCAGCTTTTGAAAGCGTTTTTGAAAAGTAGGCAATAGGGGCTTCACTACCGTTTGGTAACACATGGCTCAAAATGGCACCCACTCCGAATGGTGATGCATCACATGTAATNTCGGTGTCCCCAGACCCAGGTTGCCTTTTTGTCCAACAGACGATGTAGGGGCTCAGCTACGGTCGCTTTATGGGGCAGGAACACATTGTAGAAATTGATAAGGCCCAGGAAAGCTTGGAGATCGGCCTTGGAGCATTTTTGATTGCCCTAAGCTTGCTATCGGTGGGGTGAATGCCTTGTTTATTGATTAAGTACCCCCAAAATTCTACCTTATCC
>BHEV01012658.1:0-16748 GCA_004319985.1 Emydocephalus ijimae
GACTCTTGCCGATCCCGCTCCAACGTTGACCACCTTACAAATCGAATTGCTGCACGCGCCGCCATTAACTGCCCGAGATATTGTGAGGGAAACCAAACGTGACCCCACCTTAGTACGAGTCCTGAGCTGGGTAGAATGCAGATGGCCAGTGAACCAGCTATCAGATGACTTCACACCATTCAAGACACGGCAAACGGAGTTGTTCTCGCAAAAGGGCTGTGTCATCTGGGGCGATAGAGTCATTGTCCCAGAACGACTCCAGAAAGCAGTACTCAGAACCTTGCACGATGGCCATCCCGGTATCATGAGAATGAAGGCCCTTGCGCGAAGCTACACTTGGTGGCCTGGCATCGACAAACACATTGAGGAATGGGTTAAAACTTGCCATAGATGCCAGGAAGTGAACAACGCCCCACCAAAAGCCATTCCAACTGAGTGGAAAACGCCACGAGGACCCTGGTCCCGTATTCGCTTGGACTTTGCGGGGCCGACCAAAGGCCACACCTTCCTTCTTACCATCGACACCTACTCGAATTGGCTCGAGATTCACCGTATGACCAACACGACCACTGAAACAGTCATCAAATGACTGGAAAGAATGTTTGCGACCCACGGACTGCCAGACGTTCTGGTGTCCGACAATGGGCCCCAATTTACCACGCTGTCATTTGAGCAATACCTCACTAACCACGGCATCCGACATGCGCTCACCTCGCCTGCGCATCCTGCTACCAATGGAAGGGCTGAGCGCATGGTTCAATTCGTTAAAAAGACATTGCAGAAAATAGACTATGATAACATCGATGACAAAATCAACCGAATCCTCTTCCTACAACACATCACACCGCACGGCGTCACTAATAAAACTCCCGCTGAACTGCTAATGGGACGCAGGCTCTGCTCCCACCTTGACCGGTTACACCCAGCTTATGAGCTGGAAAAACCACTTGGATTCAGCAACCGATGCCGTACCTTCCAGGTAGGCGATTGCGTACACGCTAAAAACCTGTCCGGTGATCTGCTGTGGGTTGAAGCAACAATCATATGTGTAACTGGCCCAAGATCCTACATTGTAAAGTGCTTCGACGACAAAATTTGGAAACGCCATATCGATCAGTTGCAATCACGGCTCCATTCAGACAATTCCAAATTCCCTGATGACCAAGCTGAGGGGGGGGGGGAGATACGGAAGAAGACAAAAACCCGATAGAAGAAAACCCATTCAGAAGAATCGATAGCGGAATAGAGACACAGGAAAGAGATCTAGAGACGATAGTAGGTCTACCTCAAGGAGCTACCGACAATAGCGGAGAGGACGGAAACATAAACGCTGAACCTGAAGAAACCCCTCCGCTAAACAACGATCTAACTGAGCAGAATGGTAGCCAAAAGCAGGGCGCACAGCGGAAGTCGAACAGACTAGTAAAGCAACCGTCCTATCTAAAGGACTATGTAACTGCGCCCTGTAAAAAGAAGCCAGGGGGAAGGGGTGTTGTGAATGCATAGAATGTAATAAAGTTATTTGGAGCTTGGAGTTAAGTGCAGGGTTCTGGCCCTGCACTTCTGATTGGCTGTCTAATGGCAGGATCGGATTGGCCCGTTCAGGGGAGTCTGATTGGCCATTAACAGAGCCTTCGTATTGGTTCAGTGGAGCAAGTGCTCCTGAGTTCTTATTGGTTAAATAGTTATTGGGTTATCTATATAAGAGGGTCATAGCTGCCCTGTTTTCTTGAGCTGTCACTATGTTATAAAAAGAGTTGAAGTTCACAGTTTAACTGGCTCGTCTCCATTCATCATCGCCCATGCCTCAAACTTGACAGCTTTCTACCTGCAAAAAAATGTTTTTTGTTGGTTTTCCCCTTCTTTTTTTTAATGATGATCTTTTCTTTGTTAATAATTCTTTCTCCCACCTGGCAAGAACTTCCTGAGGCCCTTGGTCTCCAGATTATGATCTCCAGTCACATGTCAACTAATACTGGAGTAAATGACCATTTTGATAGAAAGTGGCTGCATCTTTTCCTTGAACATACAGTATATCTGGCTGGTCACCTCCTTTCTATTATTTTCTCCCTGCAAGCCAAATGTTCCATTTCCCACTACTCTGTCTTCCAGCACGTGGAAAATCTTGAATGCATTCCTTTCTTTGCATCTGCTCTAAAATTGGGTTCTAGCAATAAAGGAGAATATTTGTAGCTCCGGATTGAAGTGAGAGGTCCTTGGTACTCTCTGAGTGTGCTTGTTTTCTTACAGATGTTTCATTTCCTTAACTAGGTAACATAAACAGTGCTAGTGATGATGTTCCCTAACACTGATAATGTTACCTAGTTAGGGTAATGAAATGTCTGCAAGAAAACAAGCAAATTCAGAGGGTGTCAGCATTCCAACTGATGAACCCATTGAAAGTAGAACTCCAAGGCAGGTAGATTCCTCAAAGAACAATTGGCACAACTGGTGAAAACTGACTCTGAAAGTTCCCATGGTTTTCACCTAATTAAAAAGTGATTGCTCCCTCTTCCCCCCAGATCATCGGCTGCATTGTCCAATAGTGGTGACGGAAGGTTGCCTGGTTACTCCACTCCTCCTCTTCTCAGCCACCTGTTGGAATGACCTTGGTTCCCTCAAGAAAACTTTTCATTTTGAAGCAAAGCTGAGCTCTCTAAATTTTCCCCTTCCCTTTCTCCCCCTCCACTTTGTTGCAACCAGGAAGCCTCAAACATGGTCTCAGCCAGATTCACTTCAGGGTTGACAGTGAGCATTATGGATCCCTTACTAGGCTGTACTTTCTATTATTGTTCTTTTGTCTTTTCACTACATAAATTTGGGCCTGGACAATCTGGAACTGTGCCTCTTGCGGTACGATCTAAACAGAGTTCACAAAATTGTCTGCTACAACATCTTATCTGTCAATTACTTCTTCAGCTTCAACCACAATAATACATGGGCAGACAACTGATACAAACTCAAGGTAAACCGCTCCAAACTCGATTGCAGAAAATACGACTTCAGCAACAGAGTGGTCAATGCCTGGAATGCCCTACCCAACTCTGTTGTGACAGCCTTAAACCCTTGCAGCTTCAACCTCAAACTGTCTACCGTGGTCCTCTCCCCATTCCTAAGAGGTTCATAAAGGGGGTGTGCATAAGTGCACCAGCATGCCTACTGTCCCTGTCTTACTGTCCCCGTTTATCTGTGTTTATTTCCTTTGTTCCTGTTTATATTCATATTTATATTTGTTATCTTGTACATGTTTGACAAACAAACAAATAAATAAAATAAAGATCTCCAAAGTTCTTTCCAACTTTGTTATTCTGTATTCTATATTGTTTTCTGATATTCTGTATTTCTGAAAGTTTACATTTCAGAATGATCATCTATCATCTAACCTTTGAGACGTCTGTAGTTGGATTCAATATATGATTTATTTCTAACAATACCTGGTGGGTGTCATTAATGACCTCTTGGTGTTAAAAATAGCGATATTTTTAAAGGTCTGGCTTCTGTTTGCATATGTGAGAGTTGACATCCAATCTTCAGTTTAGAGCTGGATTTAATACCTTGGTCATCTTTTTTACAATATATCCTTAATATCTTTAGACATCTTCCAGCTGCTTTACACTTTAAAACATTCTGTGTTTTGAGCAAATCAAAGAAAACTATGCACAGAATAGATCTTATTTAAAATGTCAGCTGGGAAAAAAATAAGTTGTATTTCCATCCAATTAACAAACAGTCTGAAAACAAATGTCCAATGCTGTCAAAATCTTGTCCTAAAGTCTAGAGGCTGTTGGGGTCTGGATAGGGACAGGTTCAAGCTCAGTCTTGATGACATTGAGTAACCATTCAGGTCTGGAGATGTTTTTCCTTTGGTCCTCAGCCAAGTTACATTAAGTAATCTACCCTGGGTGCAGACAACAGGAAGGTAGCAATTTGGGGATTTTATTTAGCGTATGACAAGGTTACTTTGGCGAGGAGACTACAATGCTAATACAGAGTAGTAGTTTGGCTCCCTAAGACTGCTAGCCCTGTTTGGTTCATGCAAACATGCTTTCCAAGGGGTGCCATGGGGGGGGGGCAGTTAGCACCACAGCAGAAAGAAAAATGAGCAGCATTCTGCAGCAGCATCAGGGGCCCCCTCCTTCCAATGAAGTCACCTCTCAAATGGGGGTCACAACTGGGAAGATCCAATGCCAGCATGAAGCACTGACGCATCTCCTCATCAAAATAGTACCTATTTATCTACTCACATATAACACGCCTTTGAACTGCTAGGTGAGTGGAAACAGAAGTGGGTGACAGGAGTTCGTCCTGCCCACACAATGCTAGAACTCAAAACCTCTGGAGCAAAGACAACCTCCAGAGTCATTGAGCCACTGAGCCACCCTGTCTCTGTAACTTGGGGATGATAAGAAGGCAATGCAGTGGGTTGGTGGTGGGTATGGAGCCAAGTCTCTGCCGGCATTGCACCAGTCAGGTTATGGGCAGAGTAGCACAGGAGGAGGAAACTACTCCAAGTGTCAAATCCATTAGATATGCTACTGGTTGTACTTCACCTCTTTGGATTGGGGAAGAGTTTGGGGGTCTTCTTGGACTCAGATCTCCTGCTTGAAGAGCAGATGGCAGAAAAGCCATTTCTTTCATTTCAATCTCTTCAACTGCAATCTCCAAAAATGTGTTCTGAAAGAGTTCCCTTGCCTTCAAATTAGGAGACTGTGATTGTCTTTGAAACAAGGTTGTCCTTACAAGGCAGACTGTTCAGAGACAGCAAAGCTTCATCTCCTCTTTTCTTTCTCTTCTTCTGTAGGTTCAAGTGGAGGAGGGGGAGGGCAGAGAGAGTTACGGGAGGGCTTTCTCCTTGCTGAAGTTAAACTTTTTCAGCTGACGTGTCACCTTGGAAGAAGTGGGTGTGGATCTGATTAAACGAGAGAGCTAAACACTGTACAGTACATTACATCTTAGCCAACCTTGGAGAACTTGATGAACAAGTGAACGAAGCATTCCTTCTTTTCTAGATTTGAGAACTTTTGCTTCAATGTTGCTCCAGCACCATTGGCATTAAACTACATTAGGTTCTCATAATGCATTCATTCAGGGGTGGTAATTCAGCAGGTTCTGACCAGTTCTGGAGAACCGGTAGCGGACATTTTGAGTAGATCGGAGAATTGGCAAATCCCACCTCTAACTGGCCCATCTATTCTCTGCCTCCCGAGTCCCAGCTGATCTGATGATGATCCTTTTGTTGCCCTGCACAGAAGAACGGAGCTGGAAAGCAGGTTAGTGGGGTGGGGAGGGAATGGAGATTTTGCAGTATCCTTCCCCTGCTATGCCCACCAAGCCACGCCCACAGAACCGGTAGAAAAAAAAAATTGAATCCCACCACTGCATTCAGTACATGGATTATAACCAGTAATACAAACCAGAGCAACATTCACTTCAAGCCCAGTTTGGCACCTGGAAAGTGTCCAGAATAGATGGACCAAACCCACTTTGCTTTGCACCCGACCCAAAAACAGGAGAAGAACACTGACGTGGTTTGTCTCTCATTGACCAACATTGGAAACCAGGAGAGGACTGTAACTCCTATAAAAAGGGAGCTATTTGTCAACATCACCAATGTTCCTGAGTGGATAAAATACAGGTAGTCCTCTACTTACGACCACAATTGATCCCAAAATTTCTGTTGTTAACTGAGACAGTTATTAAGTGAATTTTGTCCCATTTTATAAGTGAATCACCGCAATTGTTAAGGAATGAGCACGGTTGTGGCTTTCCCATTGCCTTTGCTTGTCAGAAGATCGCAAAAGGGTATCACATGACCCTGGGATATTGCAATTTGCCATAAATATGAGTCACTTATCAAGCATCTGAATTTTGATTGCATGACTCTGGGGATGCTGCAATGGTCCGAAGTGTGAAAAATGGTCATAAGTCACCTTTTCAGTGCCATTGTAACTTTGAACAGTCATTAAACCAGGCCTGTCAAACTGGCGGCCTACGGGATGGATATGGCACGCACATCAGGCTATACCTACCCCAGCTCTGCAAAGGCAAAACCATTGCAAAATGTCACAATCTGGCCCACAACACAATCGAGTTTGACACCGCTGCATTAAAAATATTGTGTAATTCAAGGATTACCTATAAAGTCTCCAAATTTGAGTTTGATTCCTGATAACGTTTATAAATGCTCTCTTGTCATCTTCTTGGCACCAATAATGAAAGGGTTCCTCACTGTCTTTTTCCAATATGTTGTTGTTAAATATTATTTAGTTTGCAGTGTATTTTGCCTCCTGGAATATCCTAGAGATCTTCCCCCACCCCACCCCCACCCCAAGTACTAAACAGGACAAAATTGGCTTCATTTTGGGAGATCAGCAGAGGTTGGGCAGATGTAACTATCTAGCAACTTAAAAACTTCCTTAAAACCTTTAAAAATGTGGTGGTATGTCTAGTTTAATGAAAAGAAGGACTAGGGGAGACATGATAGCAGTCTTCCAATATCTCAGGGGCTGCCCCAAACAAGAGGGAGTCAAGCTATTCTCCAAAGCAGCTGAAGGCAGGACAAGAAGCCATGGGTGGAAACTAATCAAGGAGAGAAGCAACTTAGGACTGAGGAGAAATTCCCTGACAGTTAAAACAATCGATCAGTGAAACAACTTGCCTCCAGAGGTTGTGAATGCTCCAACACTGGAAGTTTTAAAGAAGAAATTGGACAATCATTTGTCTGAAATGGTCTAGGGTTTCCTGCTTGAGCAGGGGGTTGGACTAGAAGACCTCCAAGGTCCCTTCCAACTCTTCCGTTATTCTGTTAGCAAGCTTGAGCAGCTAAAGCAGAGAGAAATTGGTGTTGGAATTTAGGAACTCTGCTCCTTTAAATTCTGTCTTTGTTTCTTAAAAGAATATAGATTTTTTTTTATTTGGGACAAAAGTAGAGGAGCTTTTCAGACAGAGCTGCCTTTCCTCTGGGGATTTAAACCTACTCATTTTTCAACTGATACATGCAATTGTTTTGTGCTAAAGGAGCCATTAGAGACTTGGGGAGGAAATAAAAGGGTTGCTGTTTTTAAATGGATAATGTCTATAAAAATGGCAGACACCAGCCAGGCTCCAGACAAATAGCTCTGCAGCTTTTGCAAGTCTGCTTGTACAAATGTGGCTCTATCCATGATGGTCTTTACTGAGAAAAGAGTAGATACAGTGGGTGAAGTTTCGTTCTTTGAGCTTAATGAGTTGTTTTCCAAATGTTTCATTACCATGCTCGGTAACATCTTCTTTAGGGGATATCAGCGTTCTTCTATTTATAAAGGCTTCAGATGTGGGTGTGTCAAGTGAGGGTATAGGTATTGTGATAAGTATTGTGATGGTGTTATGGCCCACCAGCTTCTAGTGGAACTGGCGGCAGATTCAGACAATGAAGAGATTGGGGAAGAATTTGGGCCAGTTCTGGAGCCTGGGGAAGGCTTTGATGGATGCTCAGCATTGGACACAGAGATAGAGCCAAGGCCGTCCGGCATTTCCCAGTCACCAGAGAGGCAACTACCTTTGAAGTCAAAGAAGAGTGAGGAGGAGGAGCAGCTGGGGCCTGTTCCAGATGCACGTATGCACAGAGCAGATAGGAGAGGTGAACAATGGAGCACAATGAGCTGGTTCGGGAAGCAAAACAAATGTGGAGGCTGACTGGCCCTTCCCTGGCTGGGAATAAATAGGAGGAAAGGAGAGTGGTTTGATTGCCTCAGACAACCATTCTGCATTTCTGGAAAGTTTGCTCCTTGTGTGTTTCGTGCGATAAAAACTGTCTTGCCAGAACTGAGGTTTGTCTATTTCTCTGTTTGAACTGACTTAATTTTCAGCCTCCTGGCTGGGAGCTCACAGCCTTGCATTTATCATAACAAGCTCCACCGGTCAGGCCGGTCAGCCTCCACTGTATTTAAAGCCTCTCTGGTGACCCATTTCTTAGAAGGAGTCATTTGGTTTTACTTTTTCTCTCTCTCCCTGACCTAGAGAAATTGAATTTTAAAAGAGTGGTTTGTTTTTCTGTTTCTCTCTCTCTAGGGTTCCTGTTTTATGCAGCATTCAGAAGGGCCAAATCACTCAAACCTTCTCATGATTCTCTTAATCTATTTGCAGACCAACTGAAGGTGTGTCAGGCAGAGAAATTGTTCAGTATTATTCCTTTAACTCTTCTTATTTGATCAGATGAACCAAAAAAAATGTTCAAGGAAATATTTCAAAGGTGAAGAAACGACATATTTTACTACAAGATGGTTGAAGGTGTAATGCAATGTGAGAATGGCCTTGGAAGAAGGAAGGAGGGCAGGAAAAGATTCTGGCTAAGGAACAATCAAATAAAAGGGGTAGGAGCCCAGAAATGAGTAATGGTCAGAGAAAGAAGATTACCTTATCAGATGATAAAAAATGATGGTAGGAGATTTGTAGTTTCAGACTTGCAAGATTGTTGTCAGCATCCCTAGTGGACTAGACAGGAAAAGCAAAATGATGAACTAATTCTATTTTATTTATTTTAAGGCTGCTTTTAAATAATCTTGCAAGTCTATTCTACCAATCTGCATCTCTTTCCTTCGTCTTTCAAGGCCATTCTCAAATTCCATTGCAAAAGTAAGTGGGATTCTACAATCGTCTCTGCAACAGGCTGCAGTCTCCCTCCATATTTTCATCAAATCCCAAGGATGGACCACAGGACCAAAGTCCTATTTTGATGGTTTTCCCATCCTTGTGCAATTTCCTTCCCAAGAAGAAGTCTTCTCCTTGAGAAATATTTATCCTTCCCAGGAAGACAGTGGAGAGCAGAAAGAGAGGTTGTTTCCATTTCTTTGTCCACAAACACAAGGAACAATTTCTAACTTCATTTTGAAGAGATCCTCCAAGACCTACTTGTGAGAGACTGTGATGATCTTGGCACAGCACAGAGATAAACACTCCCACATTTCTGGCAAGTCCCAGAACAAAGTGGATCTCTCTCTGTTTGTGTGTCTCTGTGTCTCTGTCTGTCTGTCTGTCTGTCTGTCTGTCTGTCTGTCTGTCTGTCTGTCGCTCTCTCTCGCTCGCTCTCTCTCACACACACACCTCAAACAGCCTCTGGTTGCAAATAGTCCAGCCCAATACTGTGAGCACCATGACTGCAAAGCAAAAGAATGCAAGGAATCCAGGAAAGTTCAAATGTTGGCACTCAACACTCCAGGAATTCAGCATTTGTTCCCAACAAATGTCCCTCGCCACAGGTGTGCCTTGTGAAGAGGGGTGTGGTGCTCTCCTCCAGAGTAGTCAAGTCAGTCTGCACTGTTCTCACCTTCTCTCCACTCTCCGTGCTCAAGGATCAGAAGAGGGTGGTCCTTGCTCATCACCTGAGCTCTGTATCTCATGTTCACTGCTTAGCCTCTCTTGGTCATCCTGCCCCACTTCCCCCCTGCCCACAAGCTGCTCCAATCCTGAAAGGCCCTGGCCTGATTGGGCCTGCTTCTCCTCATTTTCCTCCCAAGCCAATGAAGCCACTCCCTCGATCACCATCTATTCCAGTTCCAGCTCATCTTCCTCCACCAATTGAGGCTCTGATGGGGGCATGACAGAGACCCAGTTGGTGTTGTGGTTAAAGGCATCAGGCTAGCAATTTCTAGTTCCACCTTAGCCATAAAGCCAGCTTAGTGTCCTTGAACCAGTCACCTTTTCTCAGAACTAGAAGAAAGCAGTGGCAAACCACTTGCCAAGAAAACTTCAGGGATTAGCCCAAGTAGCCACCAAAACTCAACTCTGACATGAAGGAACAAAAAGTGACCCACTTGTGTCCCTAGAATGCCAATTGAAAGTCATCTATCTAATTCCAACTTTGAGATTCAGCCCAAGCTTCTGCACATCCCTCAACTTGGCTACTGCAAAGAAGACCGTGATTAAAGAAATAAAATTATAGTTCTCTGCAAAATACTTTCCCTATTTCTTTTTTGCAAGTGAACAAAGCCTTGGAGTGGGTGGTGGATGGAAACATTTATTTTATGAAGCATTAGATTTGAAGTTCTGTCTCCACTGTTTTTCCCTTCTTGAAATGAAAAGAGTTTCTGTCCACTGAATGAGTGGGAACATTTAAAAAAAAAATATCTGGTGGCAGTTTGTTTATCCTGACCTTATTTTTGCTATATGGTGATTAAAAGTTTTTTTTTTCCTTTAGCTGCATTTTTAAAAGCCTTGGTAGCTTGGCCAATTAGCCTTCCTATCTACCATCTTTTTTACTTGCAGCCACATTTTTCCTTCTGTATTAGATTGCCATGGAAACTATCTAGCCAATGAAGTATTATAAAAAGTGAGATGATGTCATGGTGCTATATATAAAAATCAGATTTGACTAGTAGTGATATCTTTTCAGACAAATACATTGAAAGGGATGTATATTTTTCTCCTCTTTCCAATAACAGTTTTGTTTTGTTTGGAAATTATCAACAAATTCTATGTCAGAGGTTAGTTCATAACTTTTATTTTCCTTTTTCATTACACCATTCTGTTCTTATAGCCAGGAGTTTACTAAATGAGCTGGCTCTTCTGAAATTGAAGCAATATCTATAGGAAGTTGAACTCTCTGCAATCTTCTGCACTGGGTTAAATTACAGTTTCAAATTCCACCCATCCCCATGTTGGGCATTGTGATTCAACAAGAACACCCTTTCCTGGACTGGGAGGCCTTGCTCATGGTCCCTCATGCCTTGATCAACTCACATTTTGATTACTGCAATAAAGATCACCAGAAACTTCAACTGGTCCAGAAAGCAGCAATGGGTAACCCTAGCTTTCCCTATGTGACACCTCTGTTGCACAAATTACATTGGCTTCCAGGTTTTTTTTTCAGGTGCAATTCAAGGTGCTGGTCATCACCTTCAAAGCTCCATATGATCCAGGTCCAGGTTATCTGTGAAACCTGCCTTTCTCTAAGGACCTCTATTTCTTTTTTTTTTCTCTTTTAATTTTTTTATTTTTAAAAACAAACATACACATACAAAACATAAAAACATAAAACCATCTTCCATTTTATATACATACAATGTGTCAGTTGGTTACATATCTTTTGTGCTATCCTTTTGTAGTCATTTGCTCACAATTTATATCAGTCTTCACATTGTCGAACTAAAATATGCTCATATATTTATCAGTTATTAATCATCCACGACTAAACTATTTATTCCATCATTTTATACGAGATGTTCCAAGTTTTATCTTAAAATTTGTGTTGAACTTTCAACCAGTGGTTATATATATCCATATTGTGTTTTATATCAGTCTATTAAATTTCTATCACAAAATTATCTAGTCTATTATATTACCATGCCTTTTTATCCAACCATTGATAAAACAAACCCCATATCATATAAAATTGCTTGTCTTCTTGTTCTCTAATTTCAAATGTCAGTTTACTAATTTCGGCACAGTCCATAATTTTTTTGATAACTTCCTCCTGCATAGGTATTTTGTCATTTTTCCAGTTTTTCACAAATACTAGCTGCTGTTAAAACATTCACAATCAAATATTTCAGTTCTTTATTGTATATGTCCAGTATGACTCCCAATAAAAAGATCTCTGGTTTCAAGTCTATATGTTTTATCATTTTTTCCAACCATGTGTAGATTTTGGTCCAATATTTCTTCGCAAAAGGACCTCTATTTCTATAGCCACCCAGGATCACCTGGTTGAGTTGAGTGGCTACAGAAATTGAATGAATGGATGAATGAATCTGCCCATTCTACCAGGTCAGGTAGAGTGTTGTCGTAACACCTGAAACAAGTATGGACCTTCTTAGTAAAGGTAAGTAAAGGAGTCCCTGTGGATTTTACTCTGCTAATTTTAGCCGACTTTAGGAGAAAGTGCTTATTTTTGTTTCTTTAAGCCATTGTGCCTGCACTGTCTGAAGGCCAGTATGACATCATGCCACAGTGCAAAACATATGATGAATCATGGAACATCTTCCATGTTATCTTCCCAGAGAAGTGGAACCTATTTATCTACTCACACTTGCATGCTTTTTTATTTTATTTATTTTGTTTGTCAAACATGTACAAGATAATAAGTCTAGGTATGAACATAAACATGAACAAAGGAAGTAAATTCAGATAAATGGGGACAATAAGACAAGGAGAATAGGCATGCTGGTACACTTATGCACGCCCCCTTTACGGACCTCTTAGGAATGGGGTGAGGTCCACGGTAGACAGTTTGAGATTGAAGCTGAGAGGGTTTGTAGGCTGTAACAACTGAATCAGGTAGAGCATTCGAGGCATTCACCACTTTGTTGCTGAAGTTGTATTCTGCAATCAAGTTTGGAGCGATTTACCTTGAATTTGTATCAATCGTTTGCCTGTGTATTATTGTGGTTGAAGCTGAAGAAGTCATTGACAGGCAAGACATCGTAGCAGACAATGTTGTGTACTATGCTTAGATCGGACTGCAGGAGGCACAGTTCCAGATTGTCCAAGCCCAAAATTTTGAGGCTGGAGGCATGGGAAATTCTATTGTGAGTGGAGTACTCTTCTCAAGAGATACCTCTGAATCTGCTCAATCGTGTTAATGTCCGATATACAGTGTAGGCTCCAGGCAGATGAGTTGTATTCAAGAATTGGTCTGGCAAAGGTTTTAACTGCTAGGTTGGCAGAAGCTGAGGCAAGTGATGGGATCTCACCCCATCACACAGTGGTAGGACTTGGATGGCCAGAGTGTAAACCTTCTCCAGTGTCTTTTAAGCCACTGAATGCCTCACATTCTGAGTCCCTTCCCTTAAATATTGCCATCTGATGGGAGTTAGGAAGAAGTGTCTTTTCTGTGATAGCCCTTGCCCTATGTACTGTCTGCCTCCTGAGGTTTGGCAGAGCTCCACCCTCCTAGACTTTTGTTAAGCATTGAAAACCTGGACTTCCCCTAAGCACTGGGATAATATTGGATAATTGGATTACACATTAGAAGTTTGACTTAGTGCCAGTCTTTGTTGTTTTGTAATTTTAATATGATTTTAAATGCTGCTTTAACTTTTGATTGGGAGCGACCCAGAGATGGTAAGAAGTTAAGTGGCTGTATAAATGTTTTCAATAAATAAACAAACAAACAAATAAATAAATAAATATCTGCTTTCTAGATATTTGATATTGTGTGATGACCCAGAGTGTCACACAAATGTAACAAAATTCAAAACTTAAATAAACGTACTTTAATGCCTCCAACTTGGCCCCACTGTTCAATAATTCTCAGTTGGAGATAAAACGTACTCAAAAATAGTCTTCGAAAGAAAGCAATACAGTCCAAATTTAATGAGCAGATTGAGGTGAAAAATAAGAAACCAAACAAACTACAATGATGAAATTTCCACAATGGAACAGGAGAAGCATTTACCAAATTCAAGGAGATAACAAGGCACAGTCTGTTGGAAGGATGCCAACCAAGATAACTTCAGCCCAAAATAAAATACGCTTTGTCTCCAGCGTTTGCCAGAACACAGGTTCAAACTCTTATGCAGTTCTCACACCTGCAGCCCATGAAGAGGATCAAGGCCCTCTCCTCCTGAGTAGACCATGTCTCTCCCTTATCCTCTCCTCCCTGCATGCCCTAGGATGGATAAGGGGATGGGCCTGGATCCTCCTCTGACTGCTCAGCCGGCCTCTGCCCTTCCCCAGCCTCCTCCACAACCTCCGGAGCCACACTTCCACTCCCTGTCGGCTGTTCCTTCTCTCCATCAGAGTCAGTCTCCACTAGGGGCATGNTCTCTCCATCAGAGTCAGTCTCCACTAGGGGCATGACATATTGTCCTTTTCCCAGTCCAGAACATTATGCCTAAGAGCCACAGTGGCACAGTGGTTAGAATGCAATACTGCAAGCTACTTCTGTTGCCTGCCAGCTGCCTGCAATCTGGAAGTTCAAATCTCACCATGCTCTAGGTTGACTCAGCCTCCCATCCTTCTGAGGTTGATAAAATGAGGACCCAGATTGAGGGGGAAAATATGCTGACTCTGTAAACCACTTAGAAACGGCTGTAAAGCACTGTGAAGCGGTATATAAGTCTAAGTATTATTCCTATTGCTCTTCTCAGTGTTAGCATCCTTGAGAACTGATTTCCTTTGTCTCTGACAAAATGGCTGTAGCAGCTCAGTATTTAAAACCCGATAGAGGAACAGCTCTGAAACCCTCCATCCCATTAAAATATCAGCTGAGTCAGACAATTTGCTCTCTCAGTTCACTATGGGTTTACAGATTATCTTAATAGCAAGACTCGTGGCTAACCAGCTCCTGACAAAGGCCATACAAGCAAAATTCAACATTGGAGATCTTAGCAGCCTTGAAATTTACGTGACTCTGTTCCGTGACCCAGACAGCGAAATATTGGTCATTAAGCCTGAGGCGACTGCAAGCGAGCCCAGTTCCTGAGCTGATTGGCAGCAGAGTTCTCCATCTTTATATGATTGCAATATTCTTTACAGAGCCATCTATTTTAATTTCACAGGGGACAAGTTTGGAGCAGTGGCAGTTCAATCTGATCCGTCACCGTGTGTTCACTTTTCCACCCTGCCTTAAATCACCCCAAATTAGGCTATTAATCAGGCAGTTTGCAGTTTCTGTAACAGGAAGAAAAATAAGTCTGCATTTGTTCTACTTGATCTTTATCATTCGGAAAGCAGCCTCCAGTCCTGCTGAATTTGGATGACCTATGAAGCACATTGGGAAATGGAGAAAGTAGCAACATAATATTTAGATTAAAAGTCGTGTCCTGAGAAATGCCCATTCTGGGAATAGCTGGTTCAAAACATTTTTTTTTTCAATTTTATTGCTATGCTATTAGAAACAGCCTTCAAAATTAAATGTGATATTGAGTGTCCTTTCAAAAATGTGTCACGTTGTTTACAAGTTCTTTTATTAACCTCATTATTATGTGGTCCCTTAATTCCATGACACAAAACAGAGTTGTTTCAGGAGTTTGGGAGCATAGAAACTGAATAGCCTTGCCAATTTTAGGGAAAGTTTGAGGCTTGTATGATGAAGTTTAGATATATCATTATGTACATGGTTAATTTAGCAATCATAGTATTTATTATTTATGTTTATGTCAGATTAGGGTGGTGCGGTGGCTCAGTGGTTAAGATGCTGTCTGGAAAGCCAGCAGCCCAGGTTCAAGACCTGAGCTCTATGGAACAGGGTGAGCTCCTGTCCTTGCCTCAGCTCCTCCCAACCTAGCAGGTCAAAAGCATGCAAATGCAAGTAGATAAATAGGTACCACTTCGGTGAGAAAGTAAAAGTGCTCCATGATGTCATGCTGGCCATATGACCACAGAAATATCTTTGGACAGTGCTGGCTCAATGGCCTTGAAACAGAGATGAGCACCATCCCCTATAATCGGCAATGAGTATCAGAATAAAATTTGCAGGGACTCCTTTACCTTTCTTAGTTATGTCAGAATAGAAGAATGTAATATTTGAACAAATGTTATTCTATTTCCCAGTGCAATACTGATTTTTGACTTACCTTTGACACCAAGAATGAAATTATCCCAAAGAACAAAAATACAGTAACGTGTAAAATCAATTATTGAGAAAAGAGTTCTATGTCTCAATTTAACTGCACCCTAGAACATACAATCATGTAAATCAACCAGAGGCAAATAGTCTGGACTTAATTCCAAAAAGTGTCCAGGTCAACTATAACATCTGAATAATGCTGAATCCATCATACCAGAAATGACAATAATGCTAGTAATATATTAGATATATATAATATAAAGGTTTATATAGTAATATAGGTTTGGTGCAGCTGACAAAATCGAGTTGAGAGTGAGGGGTTTTATACCTTATTTGGGCTTTACACTTGAACTTCCTGTTCCTGTGCAAGAGCATGTTTTTATTGGCTGTTATCAGACTCCCATGGGGCTATGTATGGGTTACGTAGGGGTCATAGCTGGCTCTATAGGTTGTCTGAGCTCCCGGGTTTGGTTGAAGTTTGCTGGCAGTGGTACAACTGAAAGGGTGCTGGACAATTCCTATTGTGGCTGAGGGCTAATCCTACCTTTGTTCAGACATTGCTGCAGGGAATTTCAAAATATCCTGCTTTGTATGGATTTCTGCCTGCAGTATTTGCTCTGCCTATGAATAGGGCTAGATACTTGGTTTCTTACAATAAGCTCTTTATCTCTTAAGTGCTGACATCTGCTGTAGGCTATTAAGGAAAGTGGGGGCTGCTTTCTGTCTCCAAAAGCATGTTTCTCCATTTCTCCCTTTAGGGAAATAAAATATTCTGCCTTTTTTTAAATATTCCACAAAACTCTCATTGTACTGGGGGGGGGGGGGCTTCCCACAACTGCTTGGGTAAGACAACACTTGGACTTCTGCATCCAGTTTTGGTCACCACAATACAAAATAGTAGCTAAGACCCTAGAAAGTGTGCAGACAAAGCAACAAAGATGATGAGGGGTCTGGAGGGTAAACCTTAATACCATGCATGGCTAAGGGAACTAGGCATGTTTAACCTAATGAAGAGAAGGCTCAGGAAAGGTGTGGTAGCTGTCTTCCAATGCTTGAAATTCTGCCATGGAGAAGAGGGTGTCCATCGCACTGAGGGCAAGACAAGAAGCAATGAATAGAACAGAGGTGGTAATCAGCAGGTTCTGACCAGTTCTGGAGTATTGGTTCACCGGTAGTGGAAATCTTTTTTTTTTTTAAAGAATTTTATTAATTTTCTACAGACAAAACATTAAAACATCAACTCTCATGTGTACATCCGGTG
>BHEV01012660.1:0-63038 GCA_004319985.1 Emydocephalus ijimae
TTGTAAAATTAATAATGGAAAGAGGTTTTATGTATTTAATGGTTAATGATGGTCTGTTTGTCTTTAAAATCAATAAAAAAAATTTTTTTTTTTAAAGAGGAATGTGTTGGCTCAGTGGCTAAGATGCTAAGCTTGTCAATCAGAAAGGTCAGCAGTTCGGCGGTTTGAATCCTAGCACAGTGTAACAGAGTGAGCTCCCGTTACTTGTCCCAGCTTCTGCCAACCTAGGAGTTTGAAAGCATGTAAAAATGCAAGTAGAAAAATAGGGGCCACTTTGGAAAGAAGGTAACAGCATTCCATGCGCCTTCGGTGTTGACCATGGACCACATGACCGTGGAGATGTCTTCAGACAGCGCTGGCTCTTCGGCTTTGTAACAGAGATGACACTGCTCCCTAGAGCCAGAAATGACTAGCACATATTTGCTAGGGGAACCTTAACCTTTCTAACAGTATACAGGTGTTTTATTGGCACCAGAAAACCTCAGGTGCTAGTTTGCCCTAAGCCACAAAATCTCTCTAGGTAACTTTGGATCAGACACTCAATCTCAGTTCAACCTACCTTTGTATGTTACATATGTTGTCTTTAGCTCCTGAACAACCACAAAAGGATGTACAGCAATCAAACTAACAGGAGCAGAAAGGCCTTTAGAAAGGGACGATAAAATAGGCTACCAATCAGTTTTCCTTTTCTAAAAATGTCTATGGACCTGTATGTTTAAATGTCCCACAAAACTCTGCTAGCTATAGACTTCTATAACATGCAAGGTTGAGACTGCTCAGTCCTTAAATGTGATTTTTATTTTCTGTATAGGACTTTTCACTGTCAATTTGAACCTCATTTTGTCCCATGCTGTGTTTCCTGAACCAACTGAAAGAACAGTTTAAGAAAAGCTTCAGAACTAATCAGTTTTTCTTTATACACTATTTTGTTTCAAAGCAAGATTTCTCTATATGATTAGCAAGTAATACTCTGGCGGTCTCTTCATTTGGTGGAGGCTTTGATTCAAGAATTACTTTGAAGGGAAGCCCTAATGCATTTCTCCTATTTTCCCTCATGGAGGTCCAGTGATGTCCACACTTTTTCATTTGTTAAAAATAACCGTGGCTTCTGCATGTGGTTTTACATTTCCAACTACTGTTCTACAAATATATTGGAAGGACTATATTTTCCAGATTTCTTTGATGTTTGAGGATTCTGCAGGCTGCTTTTTAGCTATTCATAGGCACCTGATAGAGCAGCCTAGGGTCAACTAACTGAACCCTCTTAGAAAGATCTCTAAAACCCTGGTCTCTAAAACCCTACTGTTGTACAAACATGCCAATAGTAAGGGCCTCTTCTTAGAATGTGTGCCTATCTCCCATCTTTTTTTAATTTTTGAGAAATGCTATGAGGCTTCTATTTCTCGGGCATCTAGTATATATTACAGTTGTGTTCCAACACTGTTATTAACTAAGTACAGAGTAATTCATTGAAAAAGCAGTTCATATTTACTTTAGTACCATTAGATAGATTGAAAGGAGAATTAAAATACATTTAGCTCTCTGAAAGGCATCTGCACCCAAGATCATAATAACAACAGAAATATTTTAATAAAATCATGCTCATACCATCACAAAATGTACAGTTCGTAGTCCATATCCTTGCAGAAGGATATTAAAATATACATGAAAAATATTAAACAGAAAAGGGAAAAAAGAAATAACACATGCAGAAACATTGAATTCATTTAAGAATTTTCCTGTGGGTTGAATATAGTTAATTAAAGAACTATGTCTGAAGAAACAGATTTCTCTTTAATTTGCAAAATGCTACATATGAAAGAATGCCATTCTACACCCACTTTCCTAAAAGTTAGCCCTGTTGAACTCAAAGTGAACAGGCTTCAGAAGTAGAAGAATGGAAAAATTCCCATCCATCTAATTTCTTCTGGGAAAGGACCTTGCAGAATTAATTTCATTGATCCTAACTGCCTTGAGAAACCAGAATACAGTGAAAAGCACAAGTAAAAGTCTTTGATACCAAGTATAAAGAGACAGAAGTGACAGAAATGTGATGGCAAAGAAATCTTAATCATCAAATAGTTTGTAACGACAATTCTATACAATGAGAAGGACAGAAAAATTGTTAACTAAAACCAGGTTATTTTCCTTTGTCATACATTAGTAATGAAGAAATGAATCTGGGAGGAACATATTACATATAAAAATAGAAAATGGGCTTTTAATTTTCTTCATGAAATCTAGCTACAATATGACAGCCTGAAAATGTGAATACTGTTTATATTTCCTCCTCCTCCTCCTCCCCCCCCTTTCTTCTTCCTTTCTAACTAATGTAGGGTGTACCAAATATGTTTTTACCCACCCAACATTCTCCATCAAAGAGTGCTTATTTTAACTCAGGGTTAATCTAAAGTGTGATCATGCCTCTCAATGAATAACATGGAAAAATCACAGGTGACTATAAGCTGTTGGTTTGTTTTTCAAAAATATGGAATGAAATTTACAGGCATAGAAGCCATTTGTAAAGCAATGAATGCAGCTTAATTTCAGAGAAATAGGTGCAAGAGAATTGTAGTGGTTGTCTTTAAATAATGATAAAAAGAAAGAAGCATACAAGATTGTTATTTAGGAATGAGATTGGATCATATTTACAGACATAATTATTCTTTACCTACAGCAAAATTTAAAACTATAGGTCTAGGAGGTGTTAGATGAAAAAAGATTTCTACTATGTGGAGGAAAGGATTGGAAGAAATAAAATTGCATACATTAGAAACAACTGAATTAGAAAATAATCCATTAAAAATCCGTTTTTCCATGGAGTTAAATGATACTGTTTAAGAAAGTATTTTGATTTCTCGATAATTCCAATAATGACCATTCAAAACATTTTTCATTTCATTCTTAGGGACTTATTATTTTGATTTGTCATAAAGGAATACTTCCTTGTGATTTAAAAGATGGCAATCATTGAGTTCTACCCTTCTCCCTTTGATTCCTCATTCAGTATTGAGTTGATATATAACTCAATATTGCCTCTAGAGTCAAAGACATGTCTCAAACTACTCTTCAACAACATACAGGTTAGAATCTGGCCACATTCAAATCACACTGTAATTTATGTTCTATTCATTTTTCTGAAAAGAAAGGGCTATTGACCTATGACTCTATCAAACCTAGTGGGATAAATGCTTCAGTTGGCTTGGTGATGGTAGGAGACAGCATATTGCTTTTAAAAAATGGCATATATCTTTGCAAGTATTTTACAGGAATGTCATTATATCAAAATGCAATATGTAGATGGAGGAGTCACAAGATACATTATTTCCCTGAGCTTCCTACAAGCCCAACATCTTTAAAAAGTAAAGACAACTAAGCAAAATGTTGAAGGAATTTATCAGTCATCAAAAAAAAAAAAACCCTTCCTCAGTAAGTTTTTATTTTGCAATGAAATCCCAAAGTATTAGGTGGATGTACTTTGGTGTTACTCTTCTAAAAAACTGACCCTCGTCTAAGCTTGTAAAGATGTCATGATCATAGCTAAAGGTTATGTGGCTGCAGGCCATTTCAACCTGTTTGTTCTTTGTCACCTGCTGTAAACATTGACAAAGTATAATCTTCTATTTTCTAGCAAGAAAAGAAAAGTATCTCTCCCTCCCAATTTTTTTTAAATGGAACTACATGTACTTAAAAAAATTGAGAATGAAAAATAATTCATCTGTGCTAGTAAGAGATTCAGATTGCTGTGGAAATGAATGTCCCATAACAACTATTTGCTTTGAATGGCCTTTCTAAGTCAAATTGACAGATGTAGGCTTAGAATGATCAAAAGAAAAACCTGGTGTTGGAATGGAAATCTTGTGGGATTGGAAAGACAAGGTATTATAGCTCCTTTACTATCTTTTCCATCATAGTAGATTCCAAAATCCCATCAACCATTGGCACCATCTTTCAAGGTATTTTGAACCTTATATTTCCCACCTAATTCCAGCAGCCTTGAAATTCAAACAGCTAGATTGCTTTGTACATATCTCTTTTGTAAGGCCCTGAAGACTTGGCTCTGCATCCAGTCCTGGGGTCAGGAATGTGTGTGCAGTATCAAATTTTTCAGCTTTCAATTTTCAAACATTAGTTGTGACATGCCTTGAGGATTCGAAATATATTTTGGTTATTTTAATATAATTTAGATGTGCTTAGTAAGTAAATACATAAATATCATAACGTTTTAATATTTTGTTTGTTTTAGAGCCCTGTTCCATTGGTTGTAGTAGTGATTATGAAATATACTTTCTTGGCTGCTATATATTGTTGCAATTGTTTATTTTATTTTTGTTGAGAGGGGTGATCATAAAAAATTAAATAAAGAAATAAAGAAATAACAAAATAACTGTTTTCATATAGTAAGGAGGAAAACATTTATGCATTTGTTGTTTACGTTGGACTCCCTCAGCAAGCTCCAAGTCCATTTTGAACTCAGACTTTCATTAGTTTTTTCCCTACTCTAGACCACAGCAGGAATGTTATAAATGTTCCTTAGAGAGGTTTAACTTGATTCCATCCCATTAATTGAAACAATATTTCAGGAAGTTTGGATACCCACATAGCAGAGGTGGTATTCAGCAGGTTCTGACCAGTTCTGGAGAACCAGTAGCAGAAATTTTGGGTAGTTCAGAGAACTGGCAAATACCACCTCTGACTGGAGATTTTAAAATATCCTTCCCCTACCACTCACACCAAGAAACAGTATTAAAAAAATTTGAATCCCACCACTGCCACATAAGGTGCATGCCAGAGCTCCTTATCCAGACAATCTCAGGGAAATTCTTTTAGCCTAATTATGTAATTGTGGGGTAGGCAGAGTTCCTTTGTGTAATGAGAAGGCAAGATTCAGGATCATTATTAGTAGACCTAAGAATGTGATAAGAGGCATTTTCATAGGACCCAACTTTCTTAGCATCAATCAAATGCTGATTCTATGCGGATAATAATAAATCATAATGTATCCCAAAGAAACCTCACTTTTTCCAGAATAGAAATAGTAAAATCATAGAGTGGGAAAGTAATGCTTTTATTTCAACAGTGTACATGTAGGTTGGAAAATCTGTTCTGAAAATGGTCTCAGGTTCCAAATTATTTTCATTATGGAACTTTGAAATAATATGTTCTTGGAATTTTCTGGGGAATGTGGCTAATTATTTTATCATTAATCAAAGTGGCTGAAGTGTAGGGTTTCTTGTTGAAAAACAAAATGTTTCCAAAAAGTTCACATGATTCCATACAATTTTCTATTTCTAGAATGGTCAAGTTATCCAGAATCAGAAGCATGACACCAAATAAGCTGAGCACAATAGTCTTTGTATGGCATTTTTATTACTTAAAAAGGGAATATGATCTTTACATACTTTGAACTGCTGATTATAACCTACTGAACAAAATCCTACTTCAAGTATTTGCATGGGAAAAAAAAGCTCTGAGAGACTCTTTTTCTATCGCTTCTTTGAACATATGAATCTTTGCTTAATAACGTTTGTTAACATTTCATTGTACCCTTTTAAACTGGATTATTTGTGTTCTCTCTCTCTCTCTCTCTCTCTCCCCCCCCCTCTCTGTGGAGAGAGAGAGAGAGAGATCAATTTTAAGGGGAAAATGGAATGCAAAAGCACTGGAAAATAAAATGACCACATATCTGGGAGAGAGGTTAAAGTAATTGCTTGTAAGTATAATAGTATACATAAAGCAGCATACATTAGACTGCATTTGGCGCATCCTTTAAGATCTCAAATTTATCAAATGACAACATTCATTCTGCAGTATGTAGAAGACAACAAGAAAGTCAGCAACTTGGCATGCTGACATTGCAGTACAGCATCATTTTAATTAGCTCACACAGAGGACATGCTGAGGAAAAAAGTGACTTGTCATTGAGGGATATACTATTAAAAACAATTCTCCTTGACCTGCCATTTATCAAAGTAAATAATACCCCCCTTTAAATCATATGACTTATGTTTTTCTTTTTATCCTTTGAACTTTGAAATACAAAATTCATTTACAAAAATTAAGAGTTCACCAAAATTTAGTTATGGATGCCTCTTAACTGTCTCAATGTTCAGTGGATATCTCATCCTCTCTCATCGTCTCTTCACTTATATTGTCTCTCTCTCTCTCTCTGCAGGATTCCCCCAAATATTTATTTATTGATTGATTTGGTTGGTCATTTACTTACTTACTTACTTACTTACTTACTTACTTACTTACTTACTTACTTACTTACTTACTATGCTGCCTTTTGTCCTGGAATTCAAGGTTGCTCATGTCATGCTTCCTCTTCTCATTTTTCCCCCACATAGGGGAAAGAGAAAAATGGACTTGCCCAGAGTTAGTCAGTTAGGTTCCATGGCTGAAGGTAAATTATAACTCCCATAGCTACTAGAAAAATAAAAGGAACCTTAAAAAAAAAAAAGAATGATGTTTTTCTACAGTGGGTGCCAATCTCCGTTATTTACAAAATAACCCAAGTCTTCTATGTGGATACTCTAGAATTCTTGAAAATATCATGTCATTTGGCTACAAGGTTCAACTTAAAGGATGATAAGTCAAGCAATTTATCTACCAAACATTTGGTCCTGGATTTCCAATTTCACGGTCAGCATCTTTACAAGATTCCATATTTTTTTTCTAAGGAAGCATATACTGCCCAGTTTTCTTTCTTCTATCTATTCCCACATTTCCTGCACATTGTGCACAATTTTGGCTTTAAACACTATGCTAAAGAGGACAATCATCTCCTGACATTTATTAATTATTTTTCTTTACCAGAATAAACCATAAAAATAGACTACAAAAGCTTAAAGGAAGATCATAATACTTGCCCAATTTCCATTAGTTGTCTTGTTCAACATAATGTAGCACTGAAAAAGTCCATTATTTATTTATTTATTTATTTACATTTTAATTCTGCCTAGCTCATTAAGATTCCTTTGATATTTTTTTAAAAAAATAGTGCATGTGAAAAGCTTCAAACAGGGGTATTGATATTTTTTTTCTGACTGGGTTTGAGCATAACCTTTTTAATTTGTGTTTCTGCATAACAGCTGGACTTCAGTGCATCATTGCAACTTAACAAAGGTAGGTCTCTTGATGTGAATAAAAACTGTAATTATCACAGGGGAACAAATTATACAGAAAGCTCTGCTTCGATAAGATTGCCACATATTTAGAATACAGCTACATCAATACTACAGCATCACGAATGAACCAGAGAGTATTTCCATTAATTGTATATGTCAGAGATGAATAAGTTATATACAATTTTATGGTAGTGAATTTCCAGATCTTTTATTTTCAAAAATGTCAATTAACTTGTTCTAATTATTTGTATTCTACCATAAACCACCATATGAAGAATATTATCTTTTGACTAAATTTGATTCTGTGAGAGGTTGATTTGGACAATTGTCCTGTCTTCTTCATGGGATTTCTCTAGATCAGGGGTGTCAAACTTGCATCATCACATCGGCATCATGTGATGTATTGTGACTTTGTTCCCATTCACTAAACCGGGGTTGGGCATGTCCAGCACATGATGAATCTGGCTCATGGGTCGCAAGTTTGATATCCCTGCTCTAGACTGAAAGTTCTAATTCTACAGTGTAAAGCTGTAGTCTTAGACAGAAGAGAATAAGCCCAAATCCTCCAATTATGGACCAAAAAGTCTTATTTTAAGACATGTCCTTATCATATTACCATTTTTTCATCCCCAAACCACTACAGAGGCATCCTATACTCATGTTCAGATGATTCTGAAGTACTTTTCCTTTCTTCTTTCACAGAATAGAATAAAATAGAACTTTATTATGACTTTCAAAGCATACTAATCAGCACACATTAAAACGAAATTTCATTGCATTTCAACTTTCAAAAAATAACCATTATGCATTTACTCACATATATACATACATATGACATGGAGAAACATCATAGTCTAGTTCGAATGTATGCATATACATGGTGGGGGGAAAAGAATCCTGCAAATTTACAAGAGAGATGGCCTAAGGAACAAAGCTGTTACAGAATCTTGTAGTCATGCTATAGATACTTTGAAACTTCCTCCCAGAGGGAGCAACACAAACATGAAGTAGGTGTATGGGCTCTATAACAATGCTTTGATTTCTAAGCACAAAGCACTTATAAGCAGTATCCTGAATAACAGGAAGTGACCATCCTATAATCTTCTCAACTGTCCTTACCATTCTCTGTATGGACCTTCTATCTGAGGCACTGCTACCACCAAACCAAACAATGATGCAGTTTGTTAAAACACTCTCAATAATGCCTCTATAAAAAGTGACCAGGACAGCAGAAGAAAGATGTGTTCTCCTCATCTGATGCAGCAAATGCAGATGCTGGTTTACACACTTCACTAAAGATAACATATGAAGAGACCAAGTCAGATTGTTAGTTATCTGCAACCCGAGATACTTAATACTGTTGACTACTTCCACAGCTGCATTGATACAAAGTGGAGTATGGCTATGCTGGCTCTTTTAAAATCAACAATGACCGCCTTTGTTTTGTTAACATTCAAAACCAAGTTATTTTTATTGTACCAGTCCACCAGAACTTTCATTTCTTCCCTGGAAGAATCTTCATTGTCATCCCAAATAAAACTCACCGCTACCATATCATTCACATGCTTCATAATATGATTCATAGCAGACTTGGCAAAGCAGTCATGGGTCATCGAGGTGAACAGTAACAGATTCAAGATACAGCCTTGTCGGGAACTCAAGAAGATGGAATCATAACCTGCACAAATTGGAAGCTATCAATAAGAAAATCCAGTATCCAATCGAATTACATAAAGAAGTATTAAAACCTAATAGGCCCATTTGTTCACCAAATGCTGTGGGTTAATTATGTTGAACACCAAACTAAAATCAACAAACAGCATTTGCACGTGAGTATTTTTCTCCTCCTGGTGCACCAAACTAAAATGAAGCATACAAGAAAGTGCTTGGAGATGGTTATCTTGATATGATTTGGCCCATCTTTTCAGTTATCTAGGATCTTTTCATCTTCTTCAAGCTGGTGTAGACACACATCCTTCCTTCTGGCCTCTAGGCATTTTGCCCCATCAACATTTGCTATTTTGTTTAGTTTCTGGTCTCAAAACCTACCAGCCAACTCTGCAAAGGAAGAAGATAAATTTGACAAAGAGGTAGTAAGTCACTTCTGAGTAGGGCACAATGGTTCAGTGGGAGAAATCACTACATGCCCCACCAACTGTCAAGCTCTTTGGGGGGTTTTCAATGCCCATCACTTGTCACCCATTTTACAAGCTGTGGGATGGGTAGAGTGGAGAGAGATATTTTTAAACACAGAGCCAAATCCAGTTTATCTCTAAGCAATTTAAAATGCATATTTGAAGAGTTAATGCCTTAAAAGCTTCAAATACCGTTTTCCATATTAGCTGTCCTGAGTTCAGAAATTAGTATTGAAGACATACTCACTGATCACACATGCACAAAATGTCAAAATAATACTGTCAGGAGACAGACACCTTGGAAATCTCTCCATGTCTGGGAATACCTTATCATCTGATGACTTCAGACCTATCTTTTCAGGATTTTAAAAAACCTTGTAGATTTTTTGATTCCCAGCCCCTGCTTTGATTAGCTGATTCTTTCAATTGGATGCTTTGCAATATCACCAGTGGCCCCTCCCGCTAGCTATTTTGAGTTTTGTGATTTCATTATTTTTATCACTTATTAATTGCTACTTATTTGGTATATTGATTTTTGGAAGCTGTCTTGAGCAGATTGCAATCGTTTAAGCCTGCCTATTTTTACTTCATAAACACATGCTTTAATTTTAAGATTTATTTAAAAAAAAAATACTTCTTAGGAAGACTGTTTCATTTCATCTTCTATTCAGAACTAAACTATACCATCAAGGAGAAAATACCCACTTTTACAGGACATGTACAATCCTTGAATCTTATTCTCATGTTCTATGTCATTCTTAAAAGTGCACTGCAGAAATTCAGATACAAAACAGAACTAATTTCTTGCTAATTTTTGATAACACAATCTCCCCTCCCCCATTACAAAAATAAAGAGCAGCCAGAAAATTGTTGAGTCTGATATATATCCTTTTTCCAAGCTGGCTATTCCAAGCAAGGATAGAAATGAGAGAATTAAAGTAGATGAAGGTGCCCGTTGAAAGAAGAAAAATATGTTCTTCCTTTTTTTAATCACAACCAGGAATCTCCTTTTGAAACGTTTATTTGTTTTGTTTCTCTAGAAAGTAACAAGTTGCAAGGTAAGGTAACAAGAGTTACTCATGGCAAAACAGGGACTGGAATCCAGGCGTGTGTATATAAATTTCGGCAGGTGGGAGATAGATTGGTCATTATTCTGGAAAAAGAAGATTAGACATTGCATGCTGAACTTTGATCTTTCAGGGAAGTGAACTCAATGGTTTTTTCCCCCTGTTCTATTTTCCTGAATTAAGCTCTTGCCCTCAATAGTAGTGGAGGGGCATATCAACCAAGTAGCTAATGCTCTTGGCTTAACCTAAAGCTCTTAGGCTGCATTCTACAGTTTGTAAGGAACCTGTTAAAAATAGAAATTGTTTGTGTGCCTGATTATTTCCCAAGAGTTTGAAATGTTACTCATAAAAAGAAGATACTTGGATTCATGAACATGATTGTATTATTCACTTTTTAATGGGGTTGGAATTTACAGGGCTTTAGAGTAAACCCTTGATATCTGATATTTCCCATTCTTGAAAAAAATCATTTCCTCTTCCCATATTTCTTCTTAAGAATAATTTAATACGTCTATGTGCCATGTCCTCATACTTTTCTGAAGAGCCATGGTGGCACAGTAGTTAGAATGCAGACTGATTCTGCCAGGAGTTCGATCCTGACTGGCTCAAGGTTGACTCGCCCTTCCATCTTTCCATGGTTGGTAAAATGAGGAGCCAAATTGTTGGGAGCAATATGCTAGCTCTGTAAACTGCTTAAACAGTGCTTTAAAGCACTATGAAGTGTTATATAAGTCTACATACTATTGCTATTGCTGTTTCTGGCAATTTATTACTTAAAAATGTGATTCCCAAAGGAAAAAAACTAGAACCAATGCATTGTCTCAATGTATATCATCATAATTATACCAGATTCATGTTGAAGGAAAATGTTCAAGCTTCTGATTGTTTGTGCTGCCTTGACTGCAATGCATTCAGAGAAATAGCAATTTCAGGAAAGTAGTATCATCTACTTAAAAAAAAAGACCATTAATAATTGTACTTGAATAACTTCTAAATTAAATATCTTTCTTTCTCCAAAGAAAAGGGATTTGGATCCTTCTTCTAGTTTCTCATCAAAATAAATCTAACACCCTTATGCAGAATAGTTATTTCTCTTTGTATTACTCCCCAGCCCAAATTCATGAGAATGATATCTGTGCTCTTTTCTTTCTCAAGGACTCATTCCTATACCATTATTGACACTTTCCAATCAATATGTTTAAGAGCTTATTTTTTTTCTCCTCCCAGATCAAATGCAAGAATGATTTGTATGTTTACCTTGATAATATACACTTGTCTCTTTAAGGTGACAGCAAATGGTCCAATCAGAAGTGGCAGGACTAAGTGCAGAAAATACAGCAAGCGATCTCAGGCTCCCTTAACCATAAAATCGATGAGTTTATGCTCAACTGAGCGATAAGAAATACTCATGAAATGTCCAAGGGTGAATCAGGGTGGCTGGGTTACCAAGTTCCTTTCTTCACTAAGTGCAAAGCGCATGAGTAATGAGGCCTTTCCACATCATCAAAGGCAAGGAAAATATTTATCAGTTAAACACAGTGTCCACTTTCCTCTATTTCTGTGTCTGAATATCTCCTTTGATTATTGGTCCTCTTTCATTGTCTTTCTTTTAAATATCTTTCTCTATTTAATTATAAATATAAACAAAGGAATAAAACTTCCACTATCTTGAAAATATGATTGCTGAGTTTGATTGCAGAATTACTCTTAATCTCTCTGCTATCCTTTCTTTTCCTTCTTGAGTTCTATGGAAATGGACACAAGAAGCCTTAAAGATATGTATCTTTGTTGTTGTTGTTTTTATATAGCTCCATTTTATTTATTTTACCTGCAATATTATCACTCCTATTGTTATTAAATCATCAACACCATCCATAGCTAGAAAGGACATGCATTCTAATTGTACTGGCTGGCATATAACCTCATTCTTAAAATCTATTGTAGAAACATTAGTGCTCACGTTGTTCCTTCTATTGTACAAGAAAAAAAAAGTCAATGTCGCTTATTACTTGCAAAGGCGGTAAGTTAGAACAGGAATACGCATTGCATTCTTATGCAATTTTGCAGTATAATCTTATATAATTATAAATCAAACATGGCAGTGTTTACACAGCAAGAAAGGCAAAGTGAGACATAGAGATATAGCTCATGCCATCTTCCACTAAATAATTTTAATTGGACAAGCCACTATGATTCTGTATAACTGTAATTCCAGTGAAATTAAATTTCTTTATGATACACTATTTCAATAAGCTTGTGAACATGGGAAATATGGGGTGCTACCTCAGGAAAATTAGCAAAGTAAATATTCCAAGAAAGTTTTTTATCAGTTTTCTCATTTCCCAACTTTGCAAGCAAATATAAGATCAGTTTCTGTGAAGGAATAATGCTATCAGTGATAGCCTTGTTACTACTGATGGATGCTGTAGTCACTCTCCTTCAGCATAGGAAGCAGGCAATGGCAAAGCATTGCCATTAACTAAATCAAAGGAACAAAAAAAATATCCCCAGTGTAAATCCAAGTAAATCACATTATCATAATTAAATCTTGATATAATGACAGCATGATTGCCAAGACTTCCTATTTGATAAAGCATGGATTATCTGAAGCTGGACAAAAACTGCGCTGCCTACAGCCCCCACCGCTGATCAAATAAAAGTTGTCAATCCCATACTTGCCAACATTTTGGAATCCTGAAGAGGTAGATTTTGCGAGGGAGCGAAGCAACCAAGCCCGAGCGCGCTTGCGCGCGAGGGGGGGAGGGTGTGGGAGGGGGGTGAAGACGGAATACGGCGTTTTTGAGGAACGAGTTCCTTGAAATTATCATTTAGTATTCTAATTACTAGCTTATTTTAGGGAATCAACGCACAATGAAGGGAAAATATGACTTCCATTTCATTTTATGGTAGGTTTGCTACAAAATCGGTAGATCAGAAGAGAAAATCGGTAGCCTTTCAAAACCTCTAAAAAGCGGTAGTCTACCGCCCAAAGCGGTAGAGTTGGCAAGTATGCAATCCAGGAGGATCCTCAAGTTATGGACATGCTCCCTTAGGATAAATAAAGCACCGCCCTCAGTAAGTGCCATGGTCAGACAAGTGAGCATTTGGACAAACACCAAATCAGTCTTGCTAGAACTGAAAATCAATTCGTTGCATCCCCTTCACTTCCTTACTGTGCCAGACATTGAGCAAGAACAACTCCATATCTCCAGTATTGCAGGAGTAGTCTGCAGCTCAACTGCTTCTTCCTCATAGCTACACTTTGGAGCCATTCACTCTGGTAGGAGCAAAACCAGCCCAGAAGGATCCAGAGTATGAAGTGTCACTGAGATATCCAGTAAAATCCTATTATCCAAGTCCTGGGAGAGGCAATTTGCATACTATGGCATAATCTAGTTTGGTCTGCAAAAATTACAGATCCCCAAAACAATGCTACAAGAGAACTTATTTGAAGCAAACCAATTTTCTTAAATGTCCCAATGACTTTACAGTGTGTACATTCAAATCAAAATACTTGGGATGATCTTCTATCCTTGTAGATAACAAAGGCAGCTTTGTGATTAATTGCATCTTCATTCCATTCAACAGACGGCAGTGTCTGCAAGAATAGTTAATGGCTGCTGCCTGGTTTATTGCAATCCTATTTTTTCCCCAAACCTGATTAGCAATTGAATCCTGAGAACTGATTGATGGATGCATAGTTTCTTTACACGGCTATAAACATATTCCACATATTTTTACTTTAAAAATAACAGCATCACTGATGTATTGGGGAAAGGAAAGAATTATTTACATATAAAATTAAGGGCAACATCAGAACCTTAAGAAACCTTATCAGATTGCCTATGTGCCTATGTTTTTATTATTATTTTTAATTCTAAAAAGATATTGTTGTGGAGCGGCGGAGATACGAGGCAGACTCAGAGTGTTCGTTTAGAAAGCTTTATTCAGCGAATAAAGGGTTGCCGCGGCTGCCTATGCTAACAAGGCAGATCAGCTGACGGCAACAGCTGATGCCGTTTGACAGCTCCTTTTATAGCCGGCTGTCAAACGGCATCAGCCAATGGGAGCAATCGGCGCTCCCACCAGAACTGCGGACCTGGTTGGGGACTGCAGTCAGTTCTATGGATACAACAGATATGATGAAACTTTTCCTTTACATATGCTTATGTTATTGGGAGGAGTCATGTTTTGCATATCAGTGTGCGTACAGAAAACATAATAGAGTAAGAAACTACCCACTATACTGTATAACTTTTCAAATTGACTTTAAAACAATATTCAGAGATTGATGAGACCACTTCCCTCCCTCCTCTCTCTCTCTCTCTCTCTCTCTCACACACACACACACACACAGAATGTATATATATATTTGAAATGTCATTTCACCTAACCTCATTGGGTAGCTTGAGTGGTTTGGACGCTGGGCAGGTTAGCAAGCCCATGTTCGAGATCCGGGATTGGCTACAAAATGAACCTAAGTTTTCATCCTTCACCTCAGCTGGGCATCTCCAGTGCAATGGTAACTGCTAATCCTTTCAACTAGGAAGATTGAATCTTGGTGCTTCTCACACAAGTGCAAATAATACTAATAATAATTTTGTTTGATTTTAAAAAACAACCCTAAACAACTGTATTAGGAAAAGATGAAATAGAAAGTGTGATCTGTTTCTTGCTTTACTTCTTAGGTATATGAGTCCCATGAGTAAATGAAAGAGGACCTAACAGCAAGGATGGTTCAAGAATTACATGCTAATATGAATATTATGAACACTTCTGTCTGGGATGGAAGGGGTGATAAGATCTGTGTGAAAGAATTAACTTCTAAACTATCTTGATTGACGGATGTCACAGCCAGACGGATATCGCAGCCAGACGGATGTTGCAGCCAGATTGCCCTCACATAGATAAGATGTTGAATTATGATTTAAACATAGATTTTATTTGTTATGTTATTATTTTATTCCATAACTATTAACTAGATACTCTTTGAGTATTTTCAATAGCACTGGTCTTTGACTGCAATAAATATTTCATTTCATTTCCTTTTACCAGTCTGAGGTAGATTAATATACAAAAACTAATGGTTTTCAAAATACATACAATCTACAGTTGTATGTTTGGATAGATGCATTTTATAATCTTCAGTTTAGAAAAGCATTTTAGACATTTCACTATATTTGATTTTTACAGTGATGTGTAATAATCTAAAGAAAAAATAGAGTTGCAAAAGTAGTTTTATCCACATTTATCCACATGCATATTATTAAAAGATATGAGGGTCTTGAAATATATTTATTATTTACTAAAAGGTTTGTTCTTCATATGTCTGTGTTTGTTAAATGTGAAAATAGTTATGTTCTGAAAACAAAAATATATACAGTCACCGAGTATTGGTTCTATCTCCACATTTGTGATTTGATAAGACAATGATCTAAGAACAATTTCAGTAGGAGAAATATTGGCTGATTGTAAGGTTACTGCCTATTAATAGCTTGTGCCATGCTAGTATAACTGATAATTTGGCCAAGGAAGTGGAAAAAAAGATAAGTAGCAGTGAAAAAATAGAAACGAGGGTAATATTAGCAGTAAGAATCAAATTAGTGGAAAGAAACCAATAAATAATATAAACTTCTTCTAAAATCCCTCATGATTCTTAATTTTTGTTACAACAACAGCTATCTCCTTCTCAAACTATCTCATTTAGGCCAACACTTTAACTCATTTTTGGCTCTGTTTCAACAAAATTACAAAGGCATCATTAATCTAAAGTAACCAAACAGGATCATTTCTGCATTGTCCATACATTTCTTCTGCCATTTTGTATACTTTAATTATGATTGTACATGGGCATCACACTACATTTTTGAAGACCTTTCATAAATTGTAGACCTTTCAAGCAGAAAATCTTTTCAAAACAAGGAAACATCTCCATTCTGAAAACAAACAAGAAGCCCCAAAAGATGTTAAACAATAATTTGAAAGATCAATAGTGGTTACTTTTGTTCCTACGTCCAATTCTCCTATCTGCATGACCGCATGAATGCTGCCTAGGTGACTTTGGCCCAGTCACTCTCTCAGCCAAAATCACCTCACATGGTTACTGTCAGGAGAGAGAATAAGAAAAGGAAGGAATTTTAGGTATGTTTGTAAAAAAAATATCTGTGTCTATATTGAGTGAGGGGAGGGAGGGATGGAGGGAAGGAGAGGGAGAGGATAAATTTTGAAACAAAAAGCACGGGGGGGGGGACCCTTATTTTCTACAAATAACCTTGCAGTGGTTAAGCTTTTTACTTTCCTATGTGAAAGTATTCCCCATTTCAAAATGAATTTGTGATTTAAAATAAAAAACAGCTTGAAAAAATTACACATGTTGTATTTATCTTTTCAGATAAAGTAGCCTTTTGTATATATTTTTTCAAAGGCTGCATTTTTGTACTTATTTCTCTGCATTTTCATCTAATGTAATGTGTATTTGTGTACCCTTTTTCTACAATTGTCCATTGAAAAAAAAATAGCAATCTGCAATGTCAATGATAAAGAAGTGCACATTTAAATTTAAGATATGCTTATGATTTGTGGTTTGGGTGATTTGAAAAAAAAACAATAATAGAAAAAATAGGTTTTTGTAATTATAGAGTAAGGTTACTCTACCTTTATTTGCTGTAAAGGAAATTGGAAGCTTCTACATTCTTCCTTTTTTAAATTCTTTCTGTAGTCTGTCTTTCCTTCCTTCTTTCCCCTTTCCTCCCTCCCTTTGTCCTTCTGTTTGTCTGTCTTTATTAGGTTCGGTTAGTTTTTATGGATTTTGTAAAACTTTAATAAATACATATTTAAAAAAGAAAACAAAATGGGATTTTATTATCAAGATGAAGATGAATAGTCCTGAAGACAACCAGAACTTTAAGACCACTGAAATGCTGTATGTTAGGATAGGCATAAGACAGCATAAGCCTTAGTAAGACCACACCTAGAGTACAGCATCCAGTTCTGTTTACCACATTACAAAAAAGATGTTGAGACTCTAGAACAAGTACAAAGAAGAGCAATAATGATGATTAGCGGACTGGAGACTAAAATATATGAAGAATGGTTACAGGAACTGGGCTTAGCTAGTCTAGTAAAGAGAAGGACCAGGGGAGACATGATAGCAGTCTTCCAATATTTGAGGGGCTGCCACAGAGAGGAAGGGATCAAGCTATTTTCTAAAGCATTTGTAGGCCAGACAAGGAATAATGGATGGAAAGTGAACAAGGAAAGATTCAACCTGGAAATAAGAAGAAATTTTCTGACAGTGAGAACAATCAACCAATGGAACAGCTTGCCCTCAGAAGTTGTGGGAGCACCATCACTTGAGACTTTCAAGAAGGGCTTGGACTGTCATCTGTCAGAAATGGTGTAGGGTCTCCCGTTTGGATGAAGGGTTGGACTAGATGACCTACAAGGTCCCTTCCAACTTTGATTATCTGAAATCTGAAACCATTTTAATTTTAGTCATTAGTTAACTAAAATTAACCTGTCCTATAGATTTGAAGAAATCAATGAAAATATATCTCTATGGGCATCTAAAATACTCAACTAGAACAACAAAGATAAAAATAATGGCAGCATATATCTAAAAATAGGATGAGGGAGTCACTATCTGCCATCCAAAACAAAATTAAATAGATGTACATACCACAAACAAGGAAATAGCTCAGTCACCACTTGCCTTATAAGTACACTGTTAATCAAAACAACAATTTATGCAATTAGTATGCAACTAAAGAGCCAGAGTGTTTTTGTTTATATTTTGTTTATATCTTTATAGGTTTATAGATAGACATGCATATATATTAAATCTGAATTAATCTTGGGCATGTGTGGTTAAATAACTAAAATATGTATGTGATTGCCTATCTTATTAGTATGCATTTACTACTACTGAATACTTAAGCTAAGTAATTAAATATGTAAATGGACATTTGGAAATGTGAATGGAAATTTGTACACAAAATTATAATACCTGTTCTGGTTATGCATTGACAGTAATTGTGTGCTTCCACTAGGCTTGAATTAATATCTACTCAGCTTCTGAACTTTTGCAAGAGTATATTGTTGGCAACTATTCCATGGACTGACTATGTAGGTCACTCATGATAAGCAGGGATTTTGCCCATTGTATTGCCTTCCCAGTCGTCCTAGAAAGAAAGCACTGGGGAAGCATTGAAAGCCACATATGGTGCTGAAGGATATGAAAGCAATGGATAGCATTTTTTAAAAAAACCTGTTAACAGTCCCAAGAGTTTGTTCAGATGTTGCTTGTATTCTATAATATTTGCATGTTTGAACCTTGCATGTTGAACTCCAGCAGCCATTTAAATATGAAATGCACACTCATCAACATCAGTTATGAATATTACAACAGATGAGTAATATGTCAAACTAGACTTTTTAAAAAAATGGAGGGATCTCGTGAAACAATGCAAAACTAAGGGAGAAGCGTATTTCTTATTGCTGGAGAAAGGCAGGTATTTGCAAAACTAGAAAGTGGGGCATATTGTTCCCAATTTTTCCATAGGATGCCAAAATGGAATGAAATGGAGGGAGAAGATTATCTCCATAAAATGCACTTATGGACTGAGATATAGTTCAACATTGCCTCTATATTTTTCTGATGCCAAATAGGGAAGTCAGATTGACCACCAGAATGGACAAGCAAAGCTATTGGGGCACAATACAGAAAAACTAAGACAGTTATTTGGAAGAGAGTGGAAAACCTAGATATGCCTTCTAATTCTTCAGTGAAATTGTAAGACAAAGGACATTTAATGTTTTAACTATTGCAATTTGTTATTAAAGTCATTCTCTCATTATTAAAAAGCAACACTCACTGCATGTTCTCAAAGATGTGGTAGGATTTAGCCAGAGAAATTAGCTGTGCCTGAATATCTTGTCTAATTTTGTGAAATACTATAGGAATCTTATATTTTTAAAATAAAATGAATTTAAAGGAATGTAGTTCAAAAATGTTGAAATTAGTCTGCTAGTGCTAAATAGACATCATCCTCCCATAACTGATTAAAAATTCTTTTTAAAAAATTTCAAACACTTCATTCTTTACTGTTTTTAAAGTTTGCATTTTATGCTGTCCCCTCCCAAAGAAATTCTTTTTGTATTGTTAGATGAAAAAAAGCTTCCCCTTGTTAGAAAGTGGGAAATGTAAATCTTTGTGTTGATTTCAAATTAGACAACTTCTGATGCAAACTGAATCTCTTATTTTCAAAAGGTCAAGATTGTCTAAACCAAATGTTAAAACCCATGCACTGTAATATCACCAGCTAGGAAGCTTGCAGATGTGTTAAACACAGTTCAAGCATCTTGACTGCTTGAAGGTAACTCCATAAAAATGCAAGAGAAGCAGCTTCAAGACTTTTATTTTCTATCTCTTCAAGATTATATCTCCTAATTCTTTCTCAGCTATTTCTGGATATCTACACATTAACCTCCCATATGTCTAGTACTGAATAGATATATACTCTCACTTTTTCCTATTTTAATTTCTCCTATTTCCTTATCTCAAGGGAAATTTGTCCTGGGTGGGTGAAAGGAACTATGACATGCCACTATTTTTCTTGCAACTAACATGATACTTTAGGACAGTGGTGTCAAACTCAAGGGCCAGGGGCTGGATCCGGCCCAGAGGAGTGCTTAGATCTGACATGTGGGGCTGCCCTGGAAACAATGAAGGACTGGCCCACAATGCCTTTGCCAGCAAAAATGGAGCTTCGGAGAGATGGCCCTCCTGAGTTCTGTTTTCTCTGGCAGAGGTTGCAGGAGGCCATCACAGCTGAAAACGGAGCTCCATTTTTGCTGGCAAAGATTAGGGCCACCACAGGCACCCAAGACATGAGTGTCATCGAGCTGGCCAAGCCTACCCTGGCCAAGCCCCTCCGCCCCCCTGAGGTCAAACACAACCAAGATGATTAGGGGACTGGAGGCTAAAACATATGAAGAACGGTTGCAGAAACTGGATATGTCTAATCTAATGAAAAGAAGGACTAGAGGAGACATGATAGCAGTGTTCCAATATCTCAGACGCTGCCACAAAGAAGAGGGAGTCAAGCTATTCTCCAAAACAGCTGAAGGCAGGACAAAAAGCAATGGGTGGAAACTAATCAAGGAGAGAAGCAACTTAGAAGTAAGGAGACATTTCCTGACAGTTAGAACAATTAATCAGTGGAATAACTTGCCTCCAGAAGTTGTGAATGATCCAACACTGGAAGTTTTTAAAAGGATGTTGGATAACCATTTGTCTGAAGTGGTGTAGGTTTCCTGCCTATGCAGGGGATTGGATTAGAATACCTCCAAGGTCCCTTCCAACTCTGTTATTCTATTCTATTCTATTCTATTCTATTCTATTCTATTCTATTCTATTCTATTCTATTCTATTCTATTCTATTCTATTCTATTCTATTCTATTCTATTCTATTCTGTTCTGTTCTGTTTTGTTCTGTTCTGTTCTGTTCTGTTCTATTATGTGGATTATTTTAAATTATTATATGTCTTTCTGCTTATATTAAGAGTAATTAAATTAATACGCTGTACACAAAGCAAGTCATAAATCTGTATTAGAGCAACTGATTTCCCATTAGCAGATATCCTTGATGTGAGGCTCAAATTAATATTTATGGATCCACATGAATATCTTGCACTCAGGGTATAAATGCACCTGGGAGGATACCAACAATTGTGCTCCAATTTGTACTCCCTTCAAAATGTCCATATTGATCCAAAAAACCTTTCAGATATGAATGTATGTTAATATTTTCTCCTTCTCTGTGTTCTGAGAAAAAAATAACATTATAAGGGGTTTTCAAAAACAAAAGCTATTATATTCAAGTCTATACAAAATGTTTTGGATCAGACTGTAAAAAATGAATATATGTATATGCATTTTTTTTGCAGAGCAAAATATCTCTTCATACTTTTATCTCCTGCATAAGAGCAGATTTTGTCCTTGATAAATGGAATTGTTGTGCACAGTCTTATCCAGGACTGAAGCAAAACAATCCTGAAGTCATTGTGTCTTCAAGTCACAGATTAATTTTAATTTTAAAAAAATATCTTTGGCCCTCTTTTTCATTTCCCTTTCTGAAAGAAATCATTTCAAATGTTTGGCTTTCTTTCTATTCTTCCATTTTACAAATATTTTTTTACGTTTTTGTAATATTCTTTTTTTTTTACATTTACAATTTAGTTTTAAGTGTATTATATTCCAACAGTTTTCAGTCCATTAGACTTTTAAATATTGGAATAGATATTATTATTGTCTTTCTATAACTACAAAAATACTTTTTCCTTCCTTCCTTCCTTCCTTCCTTCCTTCCTTCCTTCCTTCCTTCCTTCCTTCCTTCCTTCCTTCCTTCCTTCTTCCCTCTCTCCCTCCCTGCTTCAAATTGAAGTGCAGTTCTGATAGTGTGTTAATGAACTTGACCTATTTCTACATCTACTTCTACTTATTTTGAAATCAGATCTGTAGAATTGCTTTGAAAATTTCCTTACCATATTCAGTCTAAAAGTATTTCACTTTCTCTCTCTGGCTTTTTTTTTACTTCTTTTATCACAATTATATGTGCTAAAATTACCCCACTAGATTCTAGTGCTTTGAATTGAGACCTAACCTTTGATCTCCTAAAATAATTACAATCTCTAAAGCATTTTATTCAACTTACACTTGTTCAAAAATAAACAAATATAAAAGCAAAAAATGAACAACACCACATGACAGTCCTGAAAGAAAAGAAAGATAATTTAAACACATTTAGTCAATGATTATATTACAGAATGATTCAACATTCGCAACATCAGAATTTCTCAACTAAACACAAACAAATTTAAATTTGCTAAAAAACCAAAAGGTTAAAAGAATGCATGCAATCTCTTGTCTGTCCATCAGTATTAAAGATCTGCCTTTCTAAATCTTCATTAAAATTCTTCATATGGACAATGAATATGATGGTCCTAGTGTAAAACATTGCCATATCTATACAAAAAAATTGGAAAAATGAAGATGCTTTATTTGTCTCTCTAAGATGTCCTCATTCACTTTCATGGTAGTCAAAGTAACCAGGTATATGAACTAAGATGCTTTCTATTTAATAGGAATCACCTAGATTTGTTCTGATGCTGCAGGTGTAGTGGTTAAGGAATTTACCGTAAATTGTAAATTCTAAGCCCACTTGTAGGAGATTTCCAGTCTGAGCCCAAAGGAGGGCTCAAATGTCATAAATCTCTTCATTCCAACAAGAGATTTAAATCCGGCGTATCTTGAATTCCTTCTATTGTTATCTCCTGCTAATTTCTTTCGGCTGATAGTAGTTCAGATTTTTATAGAGAACTAAAGATTTTCAATAAATCTTTATACCCTTTTGAACTGTATGGATTACTTGATTTTTCTGGTTCTTTATACCATTTTAGGCATAAAAGCTGGCTGGATGATTGGCTGGTCACTCTCTCTCAACCCAACTCACCTCATAGAGTTGTTGTGGGGAAAATATGAGGAGGAAGGACTATTAGTTATAATATGTTTACCACCATGAGTTATTGTGTTGAAAATACAAAAGGCAAGATAAAAAAAAATACTTTAAAAATCCTTTTGCTTTTATTTTCTTTGGAAATAAGGTAGATATTATCCTGGTTGGGTATCACTATTACTATAACAATGATCTTCAATTTCATCTATAGATAAGTCTCACAATTATTGATATCTATGAGAACCAGAAGTACAAATCGAACTCATGGGATGCTTCCTAATTTGTATCATTAAATTAAAATACTGCGGTGCACAGAAGTGGAAAATAGTATCTGGGAATCATTAATAACTATCTAGGGCAGTGGAAAGTAAAGCTATCACCTTTCTGGCAGGATAATAGAATTATTTTTCCTAATGAATAGCCTTAACCATGGCTGAACAATAAATATGAAACCCTCAGACTTCAAGGTTTTGTTGAAGAATGAATGAATGAATGACGGGCTGGTGACTGGCTGTCTGGCTGAACACACATACAGACATAACTGGGCACATACATACATACACATGAACATATTCACCACTCCCTTACCACCTTTGGCAAAATTCACTTGTTTTCTGAAATTGACCAAAGAATTAAGTATTTTTCAAAATATCTATAGGATATTATTATTCATCAAGCTCCATTTCCAAAAAAAAAAAAAAAACCAGTACAAAGAGGCAGTATTTGCTGACCTTTTGGAAAATGAATGTAGGAGTTTTGCCCATTCCTGTCAATTGTGACTCTGAATGGAGAACTTAACATTTTAAAGTTTCTAGGGATCATCCTTAAAGAAAGAGATCAAATAGATTTGCATTCCAAATTATTCTGCTGTCCCTGGCAGGTCACTATTAGTTCCATTGATTCAGAACTCTCTTTTGCTCAAGTGATACAGAAAGGCCCATTTTCCTTCCCAAATGTGGCAAAGTTTATTTCCTAAAGAATTTATTTGGGGAAAAAAGGCATTCCTGAAGAATCCAAAGAGATATTTCTACATATTGAAAACAGAAGTTTCACTCATTATTGCCGCTACCCCTCCACTTCCAGTTGTGTAGATGGAGTTTGGGGGGCAGGGCGCTTTGGAAATAAATAACTATTGTAGGAAGGCAACAGACAGTGAATTATCCCTTATTTGAGACACACCCAGGATTTATTGTGAAAGGACCACAGCCAATAGCATCACAGCCATAAGCAATTGATTCAAGAAATTATTCTAACCATCCCATAAATTTTGGTGATTTTCCCAAGAATTTGAGAAGGCAGAGTCTGAGTCTTAACCTTAAATACGGTATATTAAAAACCACACTGAACACAATAGAATACCCATTTCTCCAGAGAAAGACTTAAAAGGGAAAACTGGAAGGTCAAGATACTGAATACAAGCTTGCTATTTGAGAACCAAATACCAAGCAGCCCTTATTTTCATAATGAGAACATTTGATGAACTTAGCAAAATAAATGGATCTACATTTTTATTGCCAGATTTTCAGTGCAATGAAGGGACAGTCAGTGATATCAAAATGATGGTCATCAGTGTGTTATCAAAACTTTTATCTCTTTTTAATTTGGGGATAACTGTGACAAGGATAGTCAATTATTAATGAAAATTAAAGTTATCTATCTAAATGAAAATTATAGCTAACTTGTTGGGATTTGTACAATACATTTAATAGGGCTAAACTTTGAAATTTAGTGTAGTTTTGGCGTGAAAGACATTTTTTTTAGCATGTTGTGAAGCTAAAGGACATAAAATGGATATGCCTATTTCCGTTATTTTATACTTTATATAAAATAATAATATGAAATATAAAACTTTATATTTTATATTTTGTGTATTTTTATGATGACTATGATCATGATTTATCACTTATAGCTTTTATGTATGTACACTGAGAGTTTATGCATCAAAGACAAATTCCTTGTGTGTCTAATCACACTGGCCAATAAAGAATTCTATTCTATTCTATTCTAGTCTACTCTAGTCTAGTCCAGTCTAGTCTATTCACATCATCTCATAATCTTATGGGACCTATTTCATTATCATCCTATCTGAAGGCTTCCCATATTTTGCAGAACAAAGATAGTTCAAAACCAGTAGTTCATGTGATGCAGTGGTTAAAAAAGCAGACTAGCATTGGGAGATCAGGATTCAAGTCTTGCTACTTCGTGTCTTACCATCTAACCCCACCCTACCATACACAATTGTTAGCAATGATAGAAATATGGGTGACTGAGCACTTTGTGTATTATCTTAAGTTCCTGGATGAAAGGTTGGGATACAAATCAATCAAACAACAAAAAAAGAACAAATAAATAATATAGGGATACATATAAAACAAATAAACAAATAATGTACTGACTTATATGGACATAATGCATTGATGTGGATACAATTATGACGTTAACTTGTGTTAACGTGTTACGGCATTGGTTGAAATCAACTGTTGTTCATCCAGCCAATCTTCCTATATTTAACATATTTTTAAAAATATATAAAAAAGAAAGAGAAGTGAAAGAAAAGTGCTATGGCAAATAGTCAGAATTTTGGTGATCCCAATTCCCAACTGCTTATGTCAGCCAGGTGCTGATGTTTATTGGTCTCATAATCACCAATTATTCCTAAAGTAGCCATTTGCTTCCTCTTTCTTGACTGTGAAGCACTTGATATCTGCCCTAAAATGCAGTTCTAAATGCACCATTAAACTGAGTTATTTCATGCATGAAAAGATATTTACCTGCCCTCATGTAATTACTAATGAAGTGAATGAGATTGCAACTTTTAGTCTTCAACCTCAGCAGAAAAAAATAAAATAAACTTAGTTTGATTTTCTCCTGTATCTCAGATTATTCCACAGTGTCTCATTCTTTTAATGTTGTTCATACCAGAGGAAGGAAAATCTGGGAAAACGGCTTCTTCAGATTTCTGAGGACTGTTGATCCCATCCATAATAGAATGAACTGTTCATTTGAAAAAAAAAATGGATCTAAAATACTGTAAGACAAAGACATGATAATGATACATGATAATATAAATAAGAATCCAGTGAAAACTTAAATGCTGTCCTCTTATTTGTTCTCTTTATTATCCAGATCCAAGCTTAGCTACCTGATTTTTTGCACTAGATATACAGTATTAGAGAACATTAAATGAAAATAATTTGAGTCTCATAACATTAAATTAAGGTTGAGTTTTTATGGAAGTAGTACTATATCTACCCGAACACGAAAAGAATTCATCTTGATTAAAATGCAAAACAAAGACTGATTTCCTACTTACAAGGATCACTTGTTTAGCAATAAGTGGTCAATCATTATCAATTCATTATTTATTACATAACATTAATCACAGCAAGTTCTTTGGCTATTGTTAATGTAGCTATAATCTGGAATTCCATGACAATTTAGTAATTTATTTAATTAGGTAAATTAACCTTGGAGAGCATCAGTCAAGAGATCAATGTCTAAGGTGACCCATATGCTTATTTCTTTGGGTTTCACATAACAAACTTATTTAACTTAAATAAATATCAAATATATCTGTTTAATGTAACTTTTTTACCTGTATCATTCCCCAGGTTTTGCAATTAGATATCATCAGGCCCCAAATGGCATAAAACACATATGATAAGCAATACCAAAAGGACAGGACAGAGCAATGAGAATGCAACAATGGCAGGACACAATTCTTCCACCTTTATATAAGGTAAGATTAAATGAACTAGTGCTTAATAGAAGTAAAGCATCTAGCTTTCAAGGGGATTTTAAAAAATCTGGGGAAATGTATATCAGTTACACATACCTTAATCAGCTCACAACTGGATGATTGCAGTGTTCTCCATTAGGGCTAATCTTGAACACTACTCAGAAGCTATACATGGTCCAGTGATATGGGCAGCAATGGGCATGCTGCACTCTACACCCATATGTGTTTCATGAGCTAGAGAGCTTCCAAGTACAATTCAATGTGCTACTTATCTTCTATAAAGCCCTTCATGGCACAGGACCTAGTTATCTGAGGCAACATCTTATTATGATTGGTTTTTATTTATCTAATATATTGGAACGAGTGAATGTGCTTCAAGTCTTCTCAATTAAATCATACCAGCACCTGGGAAACATGCTTTCATTATTGCAGCACTTGCCTTCTGAAAAAGAATCCCTCAGAAATTCATATGGCTCCCACCCTGATGATGTTTTAAAATCCTTGAGAATGTGGTGTATGATGGTTATTGAGTCCTGCTAATCATTCTTTCATTGCTACATACTGTTTTCTCTTCTCAATATTCACAATATTTTTTTCCTTATTTTCAATATTTTTTAAAGTGCTTCTTGCTTTTAAAATGTAATCTGTCCAGTCATTTGGAGTCAGGCAGTCTCTAGATTACATAAGTAAACTCATATTTGGAGAGATAAACATGTGGAGTAAAAGTAGCCCCTGGTTTTAAAGAGATGTAAGAGATCATGAGAACAAGACATTTGTAGATGGAAACACACACACACCCAACAGAATTTTACAAAATTCTTTCTTGGAGGTATTTCAAAAGTCAATTTGGTTTTATCAACTTTAAATGAGAGCTGGGGGGAAATGCAAGAAAACAATTCTTTCTTACTCTATTTTAAAGTATGACTCACTTTTCCCCCAGGAGGCAGCTATTTGCCTTTCAGGCAGCTTCAATATTCAGCTTTGTGGAGGACCTGTTTACAATTTCATTTAGATTCAGCTTCCCAGGACAGCTTAGCAGTAATTTTTCAAGGAAAATCTAGCAGGAGATTCAGCCAAAGGATAGCCAAATGACCTTGCATGTGGCTGACTCACTTTGTATCATGAAAAAGTTTGTATCCACCAGTACATGGATACATTCTGTTTGCAGCTAAGATATAATTAACCTATTTTGGAGCAATGAGATATAGTATATGTGGGGCAAAGGAATGGATGTAAAAAAACAAATAAATAATTTACTCAAATCACAAACAGAAGAAAAACCCTGCTTCAACCATACTGTGTTATAATAAAACTTCAAATATTTGATTAGGATTGAATTAGAAAGAATGGACACAATGGAATAGCTGAGTCATCAAAAAATTACCACAATCCCTGAGTTGCTCCCAATTGATTAAAGTTAATAACAAGGCTAAAATGAAGGAAGGCCTGGCCTGAGTGGTTATTAGATGTATCTTATTGCCTCACAGTCACTGATAATATAGACAAAAACATCTAACTATTCCTTTACAAGGAGGAGGAGGAGGAGGAGGAGGAGGAGGAGGAGGAGAAGAAGAAGAAGAAGAAGAAGAAGAAGAAGAAGAAGAAGAAGAAGAAGAAGAAGAAGAAGAATTTATATTTATATAATTTATTAATTTATTATCAATTAATATAAATGTAAGGAGAGCATCAGCTGTGACATAAACTGGAATAAAATTATAAAATGATATCAATCTATCCTTCTCAATCTATCCTTATCCTATCATTCTGGTCATAATATGAGGCTACAGTTGCCACTATGATTGTTTATATTATCATTAGACAACAGTATTGCTTAATGCAGCTTAAATAAATAAACAGTTGACATGTTTAAGTATTGATTTACATATATTAAAGAATATGAAATACTCTGAGCCCTTGAACTGAATGTATATATAAAAGATAAATAATTTTTTTTTATTTTATTCTGATATTTGATGCTTTGTCTATTTATTATGTTGGGAGCTTGGAATGGCCTCCTATACAGATAGATAGAACATCAATGGTTAAAAATATGTATGAACCATAGTTAGTACTGTAACAGAATAACATTGTTGGAAGGTACCTTGGAGGTCTTCTAGTCTAACCCCCAGCTCAGGAAACCCTATACCATTTATGACAAATGATTGTCCAATCTCTTCTTAAAAACTTCCAGTGTTGGAGCATTCACAACTTCTGGAGGTAAGTTGTTCCACTGATTAATCATTCTAACTGTCAGGAAATTTCTCCTTAGTTCTCTCTTCAGCTAGTTTCCATCCATTGGTTCTTGTCCTACCTTCAGTTACTTTGGAGAATAGCTTGACTCCCTCTTCTTTGTGGCAACCCCTGAGATATTGAAACAGTGCTCTCTTCTCACCACCAGGCCAGTCCTTTTCATTAAACTAGACATGCCCAATTCCAGCAACTATTCTTTATATGTTTTAGCCTCCAGTCCCCTAATCATTTTTGTTGCTCTTCTCTGCACTCTTTCAGAAATTTATTCAGAGATGGCCATGGATATCTATTTGTATTTTCTTTATGGGACAGTCAAGTCCCCTCTCCAGAATGGTAGAATGGTAATTTCTATTTGATTAAGGTTATACAACAGTGTTTCCCAATGTCAGCACCTGGGAATTAAAGTCCCCATATCTTAAAGTTGTTAAGAGTGAAACACACTGATTTTGGACAATTCAAGAGATAAATCAGTCTTATCCAATTTTACCATCTTCTAAATTATATGATAATCCCAGGATTATCATCTGGCTGAAGATTTCTGGGAGTTGAATTCTACACATCTATAAAATAGAGATAGCAGGAAAAAATGTTATTGCTAGTTATTGCAGTTATTATAATATAGTTACAGTGGCTGACATTTTTGTGGTCCAGAGCCAAATATTTTCAGATATGTAGACAGCATAGAAAATGCTGTCTACACAGATTTAAAAAAATTGAAGAAGATATACACAGAGATAAGAAAATTGGAGACATTGATATTCGATTGAGCGATGTCGAGAAGGGCAGATGTGAACCATTAGGATGGGAAATAGATAAATCAGAATTTTATCTAAGGTTTCAAAATATAGAGGAAGGAAAACGTGAAAACCTTGCTGAAATAATGACATAAATATTGGCAGAAGCACTAGAAATAACCAAAGAAAAGATGATGGATGGGATGGATGAAGTATTTCGTGTCTATACAAGATATGCAACAACGAATAGACTACCAAGAGAAGTTCACATTAGATTTACTAAGAAGATTATTAAGCCACAGATACTCCAGGTTGTGAGAGAGAAAACACTAAAATATAAAGACAAAGAAATTGTGGTGCTGCTTCATATAAAGAAAATTTGTATAAGATGTTTTACAGGTAGCACGTACCCCCGACAAGACTTGCAAGAATGTTTAAGAATACATTGGATAAATGCTGGAAATGTCATCAGATACCTGGTTCATATTACCATATGTAGTGGACATGTTCGGATGCAAAGAAATATTGGACTAAAATCCACACATGGTTGGAAAAAATGATAAAACAACATATAGACTTTAAACCAGAGAACTTTTTATTGGGAGTCATACCGGACATATACAATAAAAAATTGAAATATTTGATTGTAAATGTTTAACAGCGGCTAGAATTGTATTTGAAGAACTGGAAAAATGACAAAATATCTATGCAGGAGGAAGTTAAAAAAATTATGGACTGTGCTGAAATGAGTAAACTGACATTTGAAATTAGAGAACAAGAAGACAAGCAATTTTATATGATATGGGATTTGTTTTATCAATGGTTGGATAAAAATACATGGTAAGGTAACAGAATAGATAATTTTGTTATAGAAGTTTAATAGACTGATACAAAATATAATGTAGGCATATATAACCTTGGATGACAGCATGATATAATATTGATGGAATAAATAGCAGGATAATTAATAATTGATAAATAAATAAGCATATGTTAGCTTGACAATGTGAGATTGATATAAATTGTGAACAATGATTATGAAAGGATCGCACAAAAGATACTAAACCAACTGACACACTGTATGTACAAAATGGAAGATGGTTTTATGTTTTTTTATGTATTGTATAAGTTTGTCTTAAAATAAAAAATATATAAAAACAAAAAGAAAGAAAATTCTGTCTACATAGAAACTAGAAAATACATGCTGTCTATATAGAAACAATGGGACCTGGCACTGTCTGGATACTGAAACTGAATCATACAAATTGGAGAATAAGTCATTGGTAAGGAAGTTCAGCATTCACTTCTATTCTCGCTTTCTTAAGATTTTAAACAAATCAGTTGTGTAGCTGAGAAATAGCATAAAATTAATGCTTACATTACAATCTTCATCTTCCTTTAAACAACTGACCCCTCTATCACAATTAGCACAAAAAGTAAAGATTGAATGATGATCCTGAGAAGAACTTGTTTTATTAAACTAGGAAAATTAAATTTATGATCAGAACTCAATGTACTGTATTTATAAGGGGGATATTCAGTCTTTTATATTGATTCACTTTTGTTTCATACAATTTTTTCCAACAAGCACAGGTAAAACTTCCAAATCCTTCAGAGGATTCAGAGAAGGTGGAAGATCACCCAGAGGGCTCAGTAATAATCCTGGATTATGAAATGCCTTCCAATGAATGGCTCAGACTGGTCCCATTAGCAATTTCTTTTCAAGCAATCATTTCATAGCACAGGATAAATATTGGGCAAGCACATTAGGTGTTATGTTTGGAGCATGGGTGCGAAGAATGGAGACGAGCCGGTGAAACGGTGAACTTCAACTCTTTATTTACATGGTGTGACAGCTCAAACTCAATGGCTGCTACAGCCTTCCTTATATAGGCAACTTATTAGATATTCAACCAATGAAAACCAGGGAGCGCTAGCTCCATTAACCAATAAGAAAGGCTCGTTAATGGCCAATCAGATTCTCCTGAACGGACCAATCTGATCTCGCCATTTAACGGCCAATCAGAAGTGCAGGGCCAGAACCCTGCACTTGACTTCAAGCTCTTGATAACTTTATTAACACAATTATTCATTCACAACACCCCTTCCCCCCGGGTTCCGGTTACGGGGTGCAGTTACGTAGTCCTTGAGGTAGGACGGTTGTTTTGTTAGTCTATTTGATTTCGTTGTGCACCTGATATTTGGCTGCACTCTTGTAGAGGTAGGGCGTTGTTTGACGAAAGGGGTGCCTCCGATTCTGAGTTCGAATTTTTGTTGTCACCAACATCTTCGGTATTACCATGAGGCGAGCTTACTCCCATCTCTGGTTCCTCTTCACGTGTTTCCGTTCCGCTATCGTTCCCTTCAAAAAGGTTTTCTGCTAATTGAAGTACATCTTCCTCTGTATCTCCTCCCCCCTCAGTTTAGTCATCAGGGGACTCGTAGATCCTTGACTGCAGCCTTGATCGTATGGCGCTTCCATAGTCTATAATCGCAGCATTGCACGAGGAATGATCTCGGGCCAGTTATACGGACTACCGTCGCTTCAACCCACAACGGATCACCCGATAAGTTTTTAGCGAATACCAAGTCGCCTACCTGGAAGGTACGGAATTGGCCACTGGATCCGTGTGGTTTCTCAGGTTCGTATGCTGGGTGTAAGCGGTCGAGGTGGGAGCGGAGCTTTCGTCCCATTAGCAACTCGGCAGGAGTTTTGTTGGTGACGCTGTGCGGAGTGATATGCTGTAAAAAGAGGATTCGGTTTATTTTTTCTTCGATGTTGTCACAGTCCATTTTTTGAAGCGTTTTCTTGACGAATTGTACCATGCGCTCAGCTCTTCCGTTGGCCGCAGGATGTGCAGGCGAAGTCAGCGCATGTCGAATACCGCGGTCCGCCAGGTACTGTTCAAAAGACAGCGTGGTAAATTGGGGCCCATTGTTGGATACCAGAACATCTGGTAATCCATGGCTTGCAAACAGTCTGTCCAGTTTCTTAATGACCGCTTCAGTTGTTGTACTCTTTATTCGGTGGATTTCGAGTCAGTTCGAGTAGGCGTCCACGGTTAGCAAGAAGGTGTGCCCTTTGGTAGGTCCTGCAAAATCCAGATGTATACGGAACCAGGGTCCCCGCGGTGTTTCCCATTCGGTTGGGATTGCCTTTGGTGGGGCGTTGCTTACTTCCTGGCATCTATGACAAGCTTTGACCCAAGTCTCGATTTGCTTGTCGATGCCTGGCCACCACGCGTAGCTTCGTGCGAGGGCTTTCATGCGCACGATGCCGGGGTGGCCATCGTGCAAGGTTCTCAGTACTGCTTGTTGGAGTCGCTCTGGGATAACGACTCTATCGCCCCAGATGATGCAGCCCTTTTGTGAAAACAACTCTGTTTGTCGACTTTTGAATGGTGCGAAGTCATCCGGTACTTGGTCCAATGGCCATCCGCGTTCCACCCAACTGAGGACTCGTGCTAAGGCAGGGTCGCATTTTGTTTCTCTCGTGATATCACGGGCGGTTAATGGAGGTGTACGAAATGCCTCGATCTGTAATGTTGTCACTGTAGGCGCGGGGTCGTCGATGGTCTCTGGAAGCGGTGCTCGGCTCAATGCGTCTGCGTGGGGAATGGCTTTTCCCGGGCGGTATTGTAGCCGATAATTATAAGCAGCCAAGAATTCTGACCAGCGAGTCATTCTGGGAGATAATATATGGGGGGTTGGTTTATCTCCTGCTATTATTCCCAGCAAAGATTTGTGGTCAGTCACTACAGTAAAAGCTCGGCCATACACATACTCATGAAATCTCTTGACAGCAGACACAATAGCAAGGGCTTCTTTATCAATCTAGCTATAATTGCGCTCTGTTTTTGAAAGCATCTTTGAGAAATAGGCAACAAGGGCTTCGCTACCATTAGGCAAAACATCGCTCAAAATGGCGCCCACTCCAAAAGGCGATGCATCACACATGATCGTTAACGGCAAAGTCTCATTGTACTGCATCAGTACAGCGTCAGAAGTCAGTAGTTTTTTTACATTTCGGAACACCTGCTCTTCTCTATGTCCCCATACCCAAATTGCTTTTTTGTCCAGCAAACAATGTAGGGGTTCAGCGACAGTTGCTTTGTGCGGCAGGAATACGTTATAAAAATTGATAAGGCAAAAACCGCCTGGAGGTCGGCCTTATTCCGGGGTCTGGGAGCGTTTTTTATTGCTCTCAATTTGCTATCGGTGGGGTGAATGCCCTGACTGTCAATTAAATACCCTAAAAATTCGACACGATATGTACACAGCTTGCACTTATTTTTCTTCACTTTAAGACCTGCGTCTTTGAATTTCTGGAGGACTGATTTCAAGCGATCCTGTAAAATTTTTGCAGTAGGGGCAGCGATTAACACATCGTCAAAGTAGGGAACAACGCCTTTAATCCCTTGTAATAGTCTTTCCATCAGGCTCTGAAAGATCCCCGTGGCTACGCTCACTCCGAATTGGAGTTGTGTACATTTAAAGGCACCTCGGTGCGTAACGATCATCTGTGCCTGTGCCGTTTTTTCATCAATTGGCAGTTGCTGATATGCCTGAGCTAAGTCTAGTTTAGCGAAGACTTTTCCGCCCCCCAGGGAATGGAGGAGGTGCTGCACCACCGGTACCGGATATGCGTTTTGCTGCAGGGCGTGGTTCATGGTGGTTCGGTAGTTCCCACAAATTCTTATCGAACCATCTGGCTTAATGGGTGTCACGATTGGGGTCTCCCAGGGAGAGTGATCGGTTGGCTCTAACACCCCCTGGGCTTTTAACTTATCGAGCTGTTCGTCAATTTTCGGTTTTAGGGCAAATGGAACTCGACTAGGCTTAAGGTGGATGGGAGCTATTTTTGGATTAAGGTTAAATGATATCGGGGTCCCCTTGTACTCGCCTAGTTTTTCTGCGAAGACGTCCCTGAATTCATGGATGAGGTCCTCCTCCCAGTCACTGCCGCTGATTCGGTTAATGCCTGCCACTTCAATGCCGAGTGGCGTGAACCATTGGAGGCCTANCAGAGGTCTTGGCTCCGGATAGTAGGGATGAGTTGCTTGAGGGTCTTCCAGGAAACCATCGAGAGAGTCTATCCCGAGTCGACTTCCATTTGGCAGGGCTGATTTTCGATGGCCACTTTAATTCGGATTTTCTTGGCATCCAAGGAAGAGGCGTGACCGATAGTGATAGTTTGGTGAGCCTCTTCTCGCTTTGTGGGGCGGTTTAAGGTTCGGTTTCTGTAGGAGTGGTTCACTGGTTCTTGCCTTACAGGATGGTTTCCTGTTGGTTGGCGATAGTTAGCCACCTTCGAGGGCTGGCTGGGTCCTAGGAGGCTTCTACAGACCCGTCCGATGTGGCCTCGTTTCCCGCACTCATGGCAGAGCGCGTCGCGGAATTTGCATTCGGACCGGGGGTGGCTGGCCCCACAGCCAGCGCATGGGTGTTGGGACTTCTGGTAACGGTCCCGATCGGACCACAGTCGATGGACCTCTTCTTCGTCACTGTCTGATGACGAAGAGAGGTCCTCATGGTGGGCCGTCATAAGCTGACTTGGATAAGATGTCGCCGGTTGGTTGTTGTACCGGAGCGCGGTTGTGGTGCATTTGTGCAGCCGACTTCCTGGTTGCTTCTGCTGCAGTAGCATCAGCGATGGCATTGGCATGGCTGATGTCGCCTTTCGCCATCAGCTTACTCTGCATGTTTAGCGCATCTAATCCCAGAACTATTCAGTCTCTTAAGGCCTCTTCCAGGTCAGCGAACCCGCAGAGGCCTCCCAGGTTTCGGAAGTCCGCAACGAAATCGGCAATGCTCTCTCCTTTCCGCTGGCTTCTTTGGTAGAACTCGTGCCACCTTACGAGCGTTGGTACGGTTGGTGCATAGTGGGCCCTCAGTAGGGGTTCGAGGACGTCCCAGTCCATAGCCTTTACTTCAGCCGGTTTTGCTAGTGCCTTGGCCATCTTGAATACGGTCGGCCCGCAATGTGTTAGGAATACCGCCCGTGTCTTCCCAGTCATGGCATCCTTCAAATTATTGGTTTCCAAGAACATTTGGAAATGATCCATGTAGGACTCCCAGTCTTCTTGCGCTGGGTCGAATGGAGCGGGTGGTATGACGCTGCCGGACATGGTTCCGCCGTTGTGCATTTTCAGCCACGTGCTCGGTTATTTCTTCATTGTTCAGTCAGCTCTGACATCTCCAAATCCCACCCTCGTTGCCAGTGTTATGTTTGGAGCATGGGTGCGAAGAATGGAGACGAGACGGTAAAACGGTGAACTTCAACTCTTTATTTACATGGTGTGACAGCTCAAACTCAATGGCTGCTACAGCCTTCCTTATATAGGCAACTTATTAGATATTCAACCAATGAAAACCAGGGAGCGCTAGCTCCGTTAACCAATAAGAAAGGCTCGTTAATGGCCAATCAGATTCTCCTGAACGGACCAATCTGATCTCGCCATTTAAAGGCCAATCAGAAGTGCAGGGCCAGAACCCTGCACTTGACTTCAAGCTCTTGATAACTTTATTGACACAATTATTCATTCACAACATTAGGTGTTTTCAGTGTTCTCATGTGTTCATAAAGTTGCTGCATAAACTATGTTTAACTGCACTTTGAAGAAATATATAAGTGACTGCATACACATAGATGAGAGGGGTGAAGAGAAAGTGAGAAGTAGAGGAGGGAAAGTCTATTTGGTATAGAAGTAAAGGCATCAGATGAGAAACCAGAAGATTGTGACTTCTAATCCCACCTTAGACCCAAAGCCAGCAAGGTTACCTTGGACCAGCCATTTTTGTCTCAACAGCAGAAATACATACCAAGCCATAGTATTCAAAACTATGGAACAGTATTTGCTTTACATCAATAATGACTTGAGATAGTTGTTTCACATCCCTCCATCATCCTTTGATTGTCTGCCAAAGTATCAGATAAAAGAATCACAGGGGAACCACAAAATTAGAGGTGGATATTGAAGCCAAACCAACCTTGCCACTAAACACAGATATTGAAATTCTAGCATTCATAACAGATGGTTATTTAACAGAGACTTGAACATTTCTAGGCAAAGAAGACTTACCATGTTTCTGAATAATTACTTCTGTTGTTAAACTGCTCTGATCATTATTATCCCTTGAATTCAACTGGCCTTCCTAGAACTTAAAACCTTTATTCTATGACCTGCACAAAGAAACAAAAGATAATAGTTCTTGATTTTTTCTATGTAATGAATAATGCTGTCAGATCAGTTTTCACAAGTCTCGGATTTAAAAAAAATTGCTAGCTCCTTCTTATTCTCTTACCTTCTAGGACAGGGGTGGGATTCATTTTTTTTAACAACCGGTTCTGTGGGCATGGCTTAGTTGGTAGGTGTGGCTTGGTGGTCATGTGACTGGGTGGACATAGCTTGGTGGTCATGTGACTGGCTGGGTATGGCCAACTCAACATCACTCACATTGAGGCACGCATCTCCTTGCATGGCCTCTCGTGGCTGTGGGGATGCTGCAACAGTCATAAGTGTGAAAAAGGGTCATAAGTCACTTTATTCAGTGCCATTGTAACTTTGAATGGTCACTCCACAGAAGCAAAGTACCAGCAAAGGAGGAAAAAAAACTTCACAGAAGTTCCAGAGACAGGAAGTCTAGTCTTGCCAAGAATATAACAAGGGTTAACAGAGAGGCGGTTTCTGTAAGCAACACCAGAATGTTTCCTTCCTGCCTTCCTTACAGGATTAGGCCAGTAATTTCTTCTAACAACTGGTTCTCCGAACTGCTTAGAATGTTAACAACCAGTTCTAGCAAATAGGTGCAAACTGGTAGAATCCCACACCTGTTCTAGGCCCTCATCATTCTCATTACTCTTCTCTAAATACATTCCAGTTCTCTGATTTCTTCTTTTTCAACTTGTGGATTATTTTTGTGCTTCAGTCTTCACCAATTTTCTGTGATTTCTCCAGACCATCAAGAACTTTTTAGTAGCCCAGATTGTAATTCATGTCGCTGTACAGAATTTTATTCTGTTTTTCAATAGAGACTTTATTTCAGGAGACATTTACTGATCAATAACATGTAGGCTATAAAGAACATAAATAAATAAGTAAAAACATGGAGGTATTAAAGAATGGAATGGTATAATATAAAAGCATCCTTTGCTTATTGTTAAAGGCAAAGCAAAAACTGACACCAAAAATATTATGAACGGAGAGAAGGTTTTCCCTTTTGTGTGTGTGTTAAATGTAGGCTGACATACTTGAAATTTATACATTCAAATAATTTCCTGGATATTGACCCAGCCAACTTTAATATAGTACAAATAAATATTATAAGGCAAATTATAATGTTTGAGGGTTTATTTTTCTTAATTTAATGGTAGTTTTTAGATACAAAGTACCTTGGTACAAAATTGGTACATTCAGTCTTTATTTGGTGGCATAAATTTCTGTATCAACTTTTAAAGTTGGCAATGTGACCAGATTTGTTTTTCCACCAAAGGGATTTCTTTTTGGATTGGAGCTTCCTTATTGTTATGGGTAATTTGTTTTTTCTGGTTTTGGGAGTTGTTATTGGTACATATAGTTTGATGACTCTTTTGACTTCAAGTAAATATATGTCGTAGTGGTCTTCAACAGTATTGCATTCAGTGAATAGAATTTGCCAATCAAGAGATGAGAGATCATTGTGTATAAGATCATAGTTGCCTTTTTTTGAAGTTATAATTGGGGATCCTGTTGTTATGGTGATTTTTGTGAGGACATATGTTGAGACAAAAGTCAATCATGCTGTGGTCATTGTTGGAAAAGGGTTCATTAATTTGTATTCCATAAATTGAATTCAAACTGTTGCAGAAGATGAGATCGAGGCAGTTGTTAAGTCTAATATTGGTGGTTACTAGTTGTTCCAGTCCTAGTGTGGTAACGGCATTGTACAGGGTTGTATGAATGGGTTTAGATGTACATTCATTTAGTGTCAAATTTATAAGAGGTAGGTTGAAGTCACCAAGAAAAATGAGAGGGTGTGGGCAAAAGGCAGCCCATGTCAGTAGTAAAGTTAGCTTTTTTGCATGAATTATATCATAATCAGGGGCACTATAGCAAAGTAAGAAGCGGATTGAGATGTTTAAGGACAGTTCACAGATGATGGTCTCGGGAAGAGCAAGCTCTTGTATGATTTGGATCTTTTTTAGATTTAGAGGCTTTTTATAGAATATAGTAACTTCACAACCTCTACGGATTTCGGGATCTGACCAAGAAACTTGATATTCTCTTGTAGTGGTAGTGGAGTCTGGGAAAGATGCATTTAACCATGTCTCACAGACAAATATAATGTCAAATGTGGTTGAGCTTAGAAGGATGAGGAATTCATGCATTTTATTTGCGAGGCTTCTTGCATTAAGTAGTTTGCATTTAAGATATGAAGTAGTGGGTCTGGAGGAAGTAAGGGGCGTGCATCCATAACATTGGATGTTTGGGTGATGGATATTGTGATGTGGGTTGAGGCTCTTGCTTTTGATACAGTCAGCATGGTAATCAATGTATAGATTTGTATTACCTAATTCATGTAATCTTTTGAGCTCAGAACGTAGCTCCTGGGATCGTAAACTGTAAAGTTAGATCAGGGTGGGAATGAAGGTTCTTATGGTTGTTGTTGTTCTTTGTGAGTGAATTTATTGAGAAAATGAATTTGCGTTTGCTTGTTTCGTTTTTGCAAACAACCCTGCAAAGGCGTGGGATCATCAAGCCATCTTTGTTTTTAAGCTCAGGACCAACAAGGGAAATATCAATTATTTCTTCAGGGGAGATGGTTGATGCTTGATTTTCTCTGATGATGTTTTGAACATTAGAGATGTCATCATTGTCATTGACCTCTAGACCAGATAAGATGGCATTTGGTCGCTTCTGTTCACACTCAACAGCTTCTTTGAGGAGGATGCGGATATCAATATTTGTAGGATTTGTTGTTTTTTGTGGTTGTGGTTGTGGTTGTTGAGTAGAGATATGGTCTGTAGATGTTTGATGTTTATTTTTTAGTGCTGTCTCTTTTTTTTCAAGGTTTGCCAATCTAGTTTGTATAGTGTCCAGAGATGTTACAATGGTATCAAGGGAAGTTATATGTGTTTCAATGATATCGACTCTTTCAAACAGGGTAATGTATTTTTCTAGTTTGGGTCTGCATGGCAGACAGAAACATGGAAAAGCATTGGCAGATGTTTTTAGGAATAGAGCAATTTGCTTCAGTAATCCTAAGCAATTATGGTGAGCGTAGTTGTTACAAAGAGAACATTTGATGTAATCTTCATTCTCCTTTAAAGATTCCTTACAAATAAGGCAAGAGCAAGAGTCTTGAGGTTCTTTAGTAGGGGTTTCTTTCTTTTTAGGTTGAGGATTGACATTGGATTGTTTTCCTAGCATGGTGGGTTTGTTGAGATGGTTTGTTGATTAGGTTGTTCAATCAAACAAGGTATTGTGGTAATCAATAAAGTAATATTGTGCCAAACAGTCTATTATAATAATCACACTAGTCAATTAATTTAACTAATCAATAATCACCCTAATAATTAATTACACTAATCAATAAACACATCAGACAATTGTCCTATTCATTAATTTGCACTAAACATACTAATCATACTAATATTCAAAATAGTTAACCAAACTAATCAATAACCACTAGTCTATGATAATCTATAATAATATATTACTCACTAATGATAAATAATTGTAAAAATTAATTAATCATTTAGTAAGACCAGTTAATCAATTAAACAAAGTTATATTGTGAAAAATTAGGGCAGGAAGGTAATAATGGGAGGAAGAGGAGAAGATTTAGTTTGGATGGTCCGGGGGGTATAGGAAGAGGGCATATATTAGGTTGGAAATATAGATGAAAGTCTTTTGGCAGAAGGTTACTCTTTACTCGGTTCTACAGATCTTCAGTTAGTGATTTTGCGGAACCAGATCTGTCTTCACACGGATCTTCTTGTCTTCAGGAATATATTAGACTGAAGGTAACTATAAATGTCTTTTGGCAGAAGGTTAATCTTCACTCGTTACTTCAGATCATCAGCTAGCGATCTTTGGGATTAGGCCTGTCTTCTCACAGATTCCCTTGTCTTTGGTCAGCAATCTTAGAAATTAGGTTACTGTGTGAATTAGCAGGGCTGTGCTCTGAGATCAGGACCTCCGATGTGGGATTTGATGATCGCAGATGATCAATGATGTAGGTGATCAATGCAGATGATCAATGATGCAGTTTGGGCAGCAGTTTTACTGGAAAGTTGGTGCTCCAGGATTAGGCTCTCAGCCGTATATTGTAGACTATATCAATAGATTGGATCCTGGAAACATTTTTTTAAAATAAAGTTTTATTTGGGTTTTCACACATACAAAATACAAGTAAAACATCTTTTTTGAAAATAGCATGGTCCTGGGTTGAACTTCTTCATACAGACATAAAACTCAATTTCATGTTCCTTTTTGTGTTCTATTCCATATCTTATACTATTCTACATTTTCTAGATAGTCCTTTCCCTCTTTTAATTTTCTCAATTTTATTTTGATTCTCATCTCAATTCAAATCATTATATTTATACTTTTGTCTGTTCTGTTTCAATTTCATATTATCTTTTCTCATTAAACAGATTTTCTCCTGTAGTTACTAATTGGAGTATGACACCTTTATATCTTTTAATTACATCCATTCAACTCTTATTTAAACTTCAATATATACCTTAAGGTTATGACCTTCAATATAATACATAATACATAACTTCCAATCGAATTCTGCTTGGTACATTCTTATAATACACACTATATTCTTTTTTTTAAAAAGGTTATAAATATATGTAATTATAAGCCCTCATTCCATTCCAATTCAGTTCTATCATTAATAATCATTAAAATCATTAGCACTTCTTTTCAATTAAATATCATACTTCCTTAAAGACACATATAATCTCCATAATTAATTTTGCCTTATTTCTCTTCACCTATGTTTTGTAAATCATTAAATATTCATTTTGTTACATTTATTTATTGACAAGCATTCCACTGAATTACAATAGCTATTTTATCAAACATTTTAATCATACATTGTTTCGTATTTTCTAAAATTATTTCTGTTTCTAATATAACAATACTATCATGTACCTTTGCAGAATCCCCTTTTCCATTAAATTTTCACCCATTATCGCTAAATAGACCCTGTTTCTCTATGTTTTGTTTCTGTCCTTTATAACTTCTTTTCCTTTCTTTCTTCCCTCTCATCTACTCCCTCCCCTTTTTACCCCCTCGTCTCTCTATTTCTAATTCTCTCTTCTGCATTTCCCTCTTCTGTTGCTTTCTGATTTTATACTTATTTTTCAGTCTATATATTTTTTGAGTTGTTTTTCCCAATCTTACACTTTTCATTCTCTTTCCCCCCTTCAAGTAATCCAAATAGTCCCAAGTTATTTCTTCTTATTTCTTTTTCCACTTTCTCTTCCTGGGGGTTTTGTTGCAATATTTTAGTTAAAATGTATCTTTTGGAAGTCTTGTTGAGATTTTGCTGTAAGTTCTTTTTAATTCCAGGCAGTCTCCTCTCTTACAGATCCTGTCCTTTTATTCTTTTTCTCTCCTTTCCTGTTTTCAAAAGCTTTTGATTATCCAGAAATCTTTATTATCCCTTTGACTTTTTATTTTCAGCATTAAATGCCTATTAATGTCAAAGTGGATTTTGTTCCAATTTCTTGCTTAAGTCTCTTAGCTGTAAGTACAGGAAAAGGAAAGAAAAAACCAAATATTTTCCCTTTTCTCTCTCCTTTGCAGCTTAGAAATCTTCTTAGGGAACAATGTTATTATTATTTTTTAATAGTTTCAATTCCAGGGTACCTTATTTGTTGCTTTTGCTGTTTGACCCGGTCAACCAAAACTTTCTTTTCTTATCTTCCTCCTGCACATTCTTTTCTGGTTGAGTTCTTCTTTGTGGTGGCCATTTCTGACCACTGCTACAACCCCCTTCGGGAAAGGGAGTAATGGCCAGCTGGAGAGGGAGATGCAACACTCCTCAACCCTGCAGGCAGTCTCCCCCTTCTTCACTACCTCTACGGGGTGGCTTAGCCCCAAAACTAGCCGGCTCAGGGCGCTCCACGGTGAGCACAGATCGAAGCCTCACAGAGACGAGGTTTCGGTCTGTCGCTGAAGAAGCTCAAACTGGAAGTCCTGGTCCTGGAAACATTTTTATGGTATAAAGAATACTCAGTAATAATCTTTACATCATGATATTTGAATGAATTAAAACTTTTAATTTCAAAAATATATTTTTTTCTCCAGAGCAACAATTATAATACATTACAAGGGATTGGCTATAAAACACTGCATCTTAGGCAACTTTAACCTGAAAACAGTCTCTGCCAGAGTTGACTTAGAAAACTTTGGATAATTAGTTATTAATTTATAAGGGATGAATAATATTAGCAATAATTGTAAATAATAGAAAATTATTTTAATTATAAATGAATACTACAATTTAAATTATTAATGAACAATAGGATTTCCAGTATGCAAGATTCCATGAGGTTGACCAGGAGCCTTTGTTAGTTGCTCCTATCTATCACAATTCAGTTAATGAATAGAATGTTCCATCCTAACCGATCTGGGGTGACAAGTAGAAATTAAGAGAATGTAAACCAGCATCGATCATCCACACAGTACCTGAGGAAGTCACTTCTTTATCCAGAATGGTACCTCAAAAAAGCAAGTTTGAAATCAAACCGAGTATAAACTCGCATAACTTCATTGCCATTCACTCACAAGCTGTCAACTGGCAATTATGAATAGCACTCCTGAAATATAATTAAGATATAGCTGTGTTTTCTGGGTGCCTGGGAGCCTGTCATTTCATTTCGTTTTATTTTGTAGTGAACGGGGCTTGGTTTAGGTGGAAAAAAATCAGACTAATAGAAAAACAGAGGTGGAAGGGACCTTTGGAAGTCTTCTGGTACAACTCCTTCTCAAGCAGGAGACCCAATGCCAGTGATGGCGAACCTTTTTGGCATCAAGTGCCCAAAACGTGCATGTGTGCATCCCCCAAAAACAACATGCGTGCATGCCCATGCCTGCACCCCACTCCCTGCACGTGCCCCCTCCCTTGCATGCATAGTGGAGACCCGAAGACCAGCTGGCCAGCTGGAGGCACACACATGCACAGTGGAGATGAGCTGGGGCAACTGTGCACGTGCCCACAGAGAGGGCTCTGAGTGCCACCTGTGGCACGCATGCCATAGGTTCTCCCCCAAACAAGCAGCTGTCCAGTTTATTCTAAAAGACTCCAGTGATGAAGCATTCACAACTTCTGAATTGAAGTCCACACATTCTAAAGTTGCCAAGGTTGAGTAACACTGATCTAGAGAAGTATATAAAAAAAGTCTTAATGTGTCCTTGGAAAGAAGTCAAATTCAGATTTGCTGATCAAGAAACAAGGATTGCCCAAATTGCCTCATTGATCTAGGAGAACATCCCCTCATTATTAAATGAGGAATTAAAATGAGTTTCCCTCTATATGTATTCCCCTCTGTGCTTTATGAGTGCAATATTATCCTTGTTGTATTTTTGTTGAAAGAATACATCTGTTTCATGGCAATAATAGCTATTCAAATTTCTTTTCTTTATTATTTAGTACCTGCTGTTGAGATTTTGTGACTTCCTTTAAAATCTAAATGTGGCACATTTAGCTACTCAGGATGAAATAAAGAGAGAATCTTGAGCCGACTAAGTAAATATAAATTTCACATTTAAATACATAAAATAATGATTACATCCAATGGTCATGAGGGACGTATTTTTAGGAGTAAACTAATTAAGCCATATTCCTTAAACAACATGTTTCTACACTTACCAGCAATGAACCATATCTGATTTGTCATTAAGCAATTAGACATGCTAATGCAAGTATAACACCTTACAAACAGAGCTTCCAAAAAGAAATTAATCATACATTATTTCATCTGATTTTATGATACAAGGTCATTTGACAGAGATAGCCAAAAAAGAAAAAAAAAAGAATTTGAAATAGCTGCTACATTTTTTCAATGTAAGGTACCCTCATTTTTAAAATAATGCATTCTATTATAATTGGTTGTTCTGATATCAATGAGCTGGAGTACAAATATCTGTGGCAGTTATGTGGTGATGCAAATTGATCAGCATTGATTACAGTTAAATGGTCTGCTGAATAATTAGGAAGGTGGAACTTATCTTCCATAGTTAATCTTCATAATAGGCACAATATACTTTAACTTTTTAAAAGGTATCTTTCGAGACAAACTCCTTTTTAAAATTCTGTAATAGATAGATAAATAGATAGATGGGAGGGAAGGAGGGAGAAAAGGAGGAAGGAAGGAAGGAAGGAAGGAAGTTCAAAATAAAACATGCTAAAAATAAGTGGCTATATGTTTTGATTAAGATAAGCTCATTGTTAATAAACTTCATTGCAGGACTTACTGTTCTGTATTTGCATTCTTGAAAACCTGTATTCGGATTGGCTAAGATGCACAGCAACCTGATTGGTTGAGTGCGCGGCACTGATTGGCCATTACGAAGCTACCGCAATTGGCTGAGCCGATCGCGGGAGATTCAAACGGCTGCCATTGGCTGTGGCACCCGGTGCGAGACCAATATAAGCCGCAGCCAATCCGAGCAAAGCAAGCAGATCTACCTAACTAATAAAGAGCTATTAAAAGTCACTCACCTCGCATCTCTTCTTGGGACTGATCTGCCTACATAACACTTACAATATAGGAACACACATTTATGGAGATAAATAATTACTACCTCCATTTAATGAAATAAATATTCACCTTCTTTTATGCCAGTTTTACCAACCAAATTGTTGGCCCTGAATTAAGGAATTACAGAATTGTAAAATGGGAGTTTTTTAATTCTCTACAGCTGCTTCAGTTCGCCTACCTCAAATTATTTTTTTCTGAAAATATTCAATCAATCGTAATCACATTTTGACACAAAAATGTAGTGAGTTAGACTGCTTATGTCACTGAGAATAAAGTGTCATAATGTTTAATATTTTAGCAAACAAAAGAAAATAGTGAATGTTAACAAATAGCATTCAGCTGAGGTCCAGCCAGCCCAAAAATACTCTGATGTATGCTAATCAAGCTGCTTTAGGATAGAGGGTGAAATTCCATGCAGTCCATACTGGAGCTACCCAATCTATCTCACAATAGTATAACGATTTGGGGGAATTCTACTTGCTGTTTTGTCTTCTTCAAAGCTGTTTTGAGTTCTTCTACAAGTTGGGAATTATGCTAATGAAAATGTTAATATAAATACATAAATTGGATGTTTAAAAGCACTTAATTTTCACCAACTACCCACTGTCTCACAGAATTTACTTTGCTGTTAAAGTAAAAATAAGAGCTAGAGGAGATCTTCTTGAGCTTTTAAATTAGAAGGAATAGATACTGAATTGGTATTTAAAAACAAAGGAAAAGAATCATATAGAGATGCATTTTCAAAGTTAAATGGTAGTATTAATGATATTTCTCATCAAGCTGTTTGCAATAAAATACCATAAATTGATTCATCCTCTCATTAAACTGTGAATGCTTTTTTTTCTTCTTCTTCCTGCCTTTGTCCTCTTCTTTAAAGTGGCAACTAAGTCATTAGTCCTCTGAAGCTGCTGCTGCAAATAATGCTGCTTCACTGGTAAGCAAGGAGCTGGAGAGATGAGTTATGAAGAACAAAGTTCTCGTTACATATGCTTCAATAATCCTTAATTCTGGGAAAGAAAATAGCCAATAACTTTTGAAAGGGGCTGAGAATAAATGCACTTAAGGTAGGATAATATATGTTTAAATTGAAACTAGCTCTTTAGGATCTACTTCAAGGCAAGGGCTATTAATAACTGAAGCCAATGTGAGGTCAATTATTTAAAAGATATTTTGAAAAATCACCCCATCTGTGCTGTACGCATGATGGATATTTCTGAACCAAGTGCTATTTAAGGTCAGATTGGAGACAGAATAAGATCCAGGAAAGAGAAGAAAAACAGAACTCAAATAAACTTTGGAAATTTCTCCAACCTTTTTTAACCATAGGCAGAATGCTTCATATGTTGATGAAGCCTTGGAAATTAAGGAAAAAGCCCCCTCTCCTTTTTTTCTTTTCAGCAAAAATGCCCTTGTAAATGTATCCTTATCAGCCAGCATGTGTTTGATATTGACACTGACCTTCACCAAATTAGTGGAGCTAAAATTTGATTAGCATGAACAACTTTTCTAAGGGCATGTGCAAATGAAAAGCAGTAAATAGTTTGGCTTATTTATTGTTCCTTCAAATACAAATTTCATGTTGACTACGGTTTTTGTAAAGGATTTTTTTAATGTTATTTATTCCTTCCTTCTTTTAGGCATATTCTATTCATCATGTGAGTTTAAAAAAAAGATTTAAAAAATCCCAATTTATCTTGGTATGATGTTGCCAAAAGAGGGATGGAGAAAGAGGGAGAGAGATACCCTAAACTTTCTTTCCTCTCTACCCTTTGCAGTTCCCCTGAAGAAGAAGAAAATATTGATTGTCAATTTGCTGTATCAAATATATAAAACTAATACAAAAGTGTAAATAAATACAAAAAACCAAAAGCAAACATTCTCCCATACAGTGCTCTAGCTCAGGATCTTTGGTTATGAATACCACATTCAGATAAAAAAGTATTTTATCAGAGCAAATGCAAATGGTTGGTCTAGTTCTAGTGCAAATGTATCAAACACGTGGCCCACAGGCTGTATCTGGCCCGCAATAGTCCCAGAGTTGTCCCATCGGGTCATCCCTGAGATGATGAGGGACCGGCCCATGCCCACCCCAGCCACACTCACCCAGTCAGCCGCAGCAACCAGGCTATGTCCACCCTGGCCCCCCAAGGGCAAACAAAATCCTGATATGGCCCGCAGTGGGATTAAGTTTGACACCCCTGGTCTCGTGGTTAAGGCATCAGGCTAGAAATCAGGATAATATGTGGCTTTTTTAAAATATGTTTTTAATAAGTTTCTATTGTTTCATAAAACATAAAACATAGTTTCAACAACATTCTCTTTTTTTGTAAATTTTATTTGAGTTTTCACAAAGAGAAAAAAAATACAAATAAAACATCTTTTTTGAAAGTAGCATAATCCCAGGTTACATTTCTTCGTACAGACACAAATTCAGGTTCATGCTCATTTTTATATTCTATTCCATATCTTATTACTATTTTACATTTTCTGCATAGCTTCTCCCCTCTTTTAATTTTCTCAATTTTATTTTAATTATCTCATCTCAATTCAAATAATTGTATTTATATTTTTTCTCTGTCCTATTTCAATTATCTGTTATCTTTTCTCATTAAACAAAATTTCTCCTGTAGTGACTGATTGGAATATGATGTCTTTATATCTTTTCCCTAAAGTTGTAACATTCAATATAATACATAACTTCCATTCGGATTCTGCTTGGTACATTCTTAAAATACACACTGTATTCTTAAAAAAAGAAAAAATTATAAATGTATATAATTAAAACAACATTCCATTCTATTCCAATTCAATTCTATCATTAATATTAATATTCATTAAGGTCTTAACATCTTTAACATTACTTTTCAATTAAATATCATACTTCTATGGAAACATCCCTCATTTTAATCATACGTTGTTTCCAATTTTCTAAAGTTATTTCTATTACTAATATAACAATACAATCTTATGTACCTTTACAGAATCCCTTTTTCAGTTAGATTTTCACCCCTTATCTCTAAATAGTTCCTGTTTCTCTATATCTTGCTCCGGTCCTTTGTAATTTCTTTTCCTTTCCTTCTCCCCTCTCTTCTTCTCTCTCCCCTTTTTAACCCCTTGTCTTTCTACCTCTATTTCTCTCTTCTATATTCCCCTTTTCTGTTGCTTTCCAGTATTATACTTATTTTTTGAATTATTTTTCTTTGGTTGTTTTTTTAAGTCTTAAATTCTCCATTCTCTTTCCCCCCTTTCCTTTTTCTTCCCCACATAAAATTGCTTGTTCATTAAAGATGGCTTCTTCTTTGTCCCAGTCTTCTTGTTTTGCAGTCGTGTCTTGTTGTTTCTCATAGTTCCAGATCTCCATTTCTAAGAATTGAAAAACAAACCCAAAAGAACCCTTCCCTTCTTGTGCATCTTCTTTGTACTTTTTAAGTTCCATTTTCAATTCATCCAGAAATGGTGCCATTGTATAAATTTTTTAAAAAGCACCCGATTGATTTTAGTCATTCAAATATAACAACCAAGAATCCAAAGATCACCAAATAATCCAAACAAGCTGTTTCTTTTTTCTTCTTTTTTTTCACTTTCTCTTCCTGGGGTTTCTATTTAGTTGCAAAGTTTCAGTTAAAATGTATCTTTTAGAAGTCTTGTTGAAGTTTTACTGTAGATTCTTTTTAATTCCATGCAGTCTCCTCCCTCTTCCAGATCCTGCCCTTATTCTTTTTCTCTCCCTTCCTGCTTAGGAAAAAGAAAAAATGTTAATGTCCAGAAATCTTTATTATCCCTTTGGCATTTTGTTTTATTTTCAGTTTAATTACCTCTTGATGTCAAAGCAGATTTTTCCAATTTCTTATTTAAGTCTCTTAGTTGTATAGGGAAGGAGAGAGAAGGAAAAAAAAGCCAAACATTTCCCTTTTCACTTTCCTTCGCTGCTTCCGACTCTTCTTTGGGAGCGATGTTATTTTTTGTAAGTTTAAATTCCAGGGTACCTTAGTTGTTGCTTTTACAATTTAACCCAGTCATCCAAAACTTTCACTTGTTATCTTCCTCCTGCACATTCTTTTCCGGTCAAGTTCTCCTTTGTGGTGGCCATTTCTGATCACCGTTGCAACCGCCTTTGGGAAAGGGAGCAATGGCCAGCTGAGGAGGAGAGATGCGGCTCTCCTCAACCTTGCTGGCGGTCTCCCCCCTCTTCACCACCTCTATGGGGTGGCTTAGCCCCAAAACCAGCTGGCTCAAGGCACTCCAGCGGTGAGCCCAGACAGAAACCACGCACGATTGCGGATTTCTGTCTGTTGCCGAAGCCCTTCAAACCAGAAGTCCAGTTTCAACAACATTCTTGACATCTATACAAGTTCTTATCTTAAATATCTTAACACATTGTATTTATATTTATCTAATATTAATTAATAACTTTAACTATCATCGTTATTCCTATATTCTTATAGAATTTACAAATTTACATTTTACATTCCTAAAGCTTCTTACAGTTAAGTTTCTTGTCTTATTTTTTAGTTCTGTTTGCTAGCCAATGATACCATTTATTCCAAATTAGGAAGTATTCAGAGTCATGTCTTTCTTTCAATTTCAACATTAACATATTCATTTTGGCATTTTATGTTGCTTTTTGTAATATCAGTTCTTCTTTAGGAATATTGGGAGTTTTCCATACCTGTGCAAAGGTATTCTGGTGGCTGTTGTGATATGTAATAATAAGTATTTTATTTCTTTTGGTATTCTATCCTTAATAATTCCTAAAAGGAAGAACGTTTATGGTCTAAACTCAATCTGATAACCAGTAATCTCTTGTAGTCAGTTTTTAATTTGAATACAGAATGTCCTCGACTTGGGGCATAGCCACCACATATGATAAAATGTACCGTCAACCTTCTTACATTTCCAGCATTTTGGGCTTGTTGTTGGGATAAATTCTTGCCAATCTCGTTGGGGCTAAATACCATCTGTAAAACATTGTACACATATTTTCTTTGTATGCTGAGGATATAGTTAATTTATAATTTACACTCCATATTTTCTCCCATTCCCCTTATTCTATATTGTATCCAAAATTCTGGGCCCATGCTATCATTGTACCTTTTGCTGATTCCTCTTCTAGTCTAGTAAGTATTTGTATATTTTGATTATAAATTTTTGTTCCAGTCCCATTAAAATTTTGTCTAGTTGGTTTTGCCCTTTATCAAATCCAAAATCTTTCAAATCTTTTTAATATTTATTTTGGATTTGCAAATATGGCCACCAATCAATTATGATTCCATTTTCCTTTAGCTCTTGATTTGATTTTCCTTGATTATCTAATAGTTCCCCATAGCCTACCATTTACCTTAAATCTAATCTATTTGGGTGGATCATGGCATCCATGGTTGACAGCCATCGTGGTATTTCCATATAATGTTTATTTTTGATTTTCTTTCATGTTGTAATCAGTGAATCCCTTATTAAATGGTGGTTAAAGTAGGTCTGTATATTACTTTTGTTCTCCCAAAAAATGCATGCCAACCTATCTGGAGGTCATTCCTTCTAGTGTTAGAATTCTCTAGTCTCTTAATTTCACCAAATCCTTAACCCAATTCAACACTGCTGTTTGATAATAGAGTTCCCATTCTGGTAGTCCAAGGCCACCTCTGCTCCTGTTATCTTGTAATAATTTCATTTTAATGTGTGGCTTCTTGCCCAACCAGACAAACTTGGACATTATTTTATTTAATTCTGTAAAAAAGCATTTCCCTAATTTAATTGGGATCCTTTCTCATGTTGTTAATATGATAATATATGTTCTAATCCCACCTTAAGCATGAAAGTCATCTGGGTGACCTTGGGCCAGTCATTCTCTCCCTCAGACCAACTTACCAAACAGAGTTATTGTAATACAGAAAATAGGAGAAAGGAATTTTCTACCTTGAGTTATTATACAAATAACGAATTATGAAAACCTAAAATAAAATAATAGATAAATGTTTAGTAGAATGTATGACAACATATTATTTTATTTAATCCACTATTGGCATACAGCTTTACTTAATATGCTGTTTTGCAAGTGTAATGCATTGTGGGTGAAACAGACAAAATGGAAACAATTAGGAGTGATGATCATTCTTTAAACTTCTTGGATGTTTATCATGAGAAAAAATGTCTGACAAGCAAATAATAGGAAAATGTTTTAAAACTCTCTCTGATTTTGGTGACTCACATTATTTGCAAAGCAACAGCCCTTCCAAAATCCATTTGTTAAAAAATAAAAAGAATGTCTTGATATGAATAAAAATAGACCTGAAGATGTGAAGTGGGCCATTGTAAACCTTACATCTACATTTTGGAGATGACAAATGAAGCAGAGAAAAATCATTATATGCACTGCAGTTTTGCGGCAGTCTATGTGAAGCATTCTGACATGGCATCTGATGTTCCAAAGTGGTTTTTAACTCATTCTATGTAGCACTGCCTCAGGAGAAAAACATTCATTCAAGAAAATGTGTGAGGAAAGTAGCAATAGCCTTCTGAAGTGGCCCCAGGCAATATATTCCCTGTCACCTGCTGTATTGCCCTGACTTGAAGACACCATGACTTCCGTCTCTGTTACAGATCTTAGTATTTCCCCTAACCTTGTCCACTAAGGAATGCTGAGTTGCCTTATCTCTGTTGTTTAAAAGAGACATTTTTGACAGGTTCTTTGTTTTCCAGTTGTCTGCACCTATACCATAAAAGGTAGCATCAATAAATAAAGGGAAACATGCTGAAATGTGGACAGTGTTTGGATGTGTTTTTTTTTTAATTGAAATTGTGACAAGTTAGTTTCTTTTGAAATTTGAAAACAAAGCACACATAACCACTTATGTGTTCCATAAGACCATGAAGTCCTGAGCCCCCCCCCCCACTTGAATTAACTAATGGAATGTGTAATTCCGATTCTTCTATTTGCTCATATTAGCTTTGAAGAAAGTTTTCAAGTCTTTTTAAAAATTGGCAAGTAGATTCTAAATATTATTCAATGAATTAATTGATCCGAAAGTTACATGGACTTTAATTCATAATAACAATCTCTCTCTCTCTCTCTCTCTCCCTCTGTGTGTGTGTGTGTGTGTGTGTGTGTGTAGAAAAAAAGAGTCATTGATAAAGTGAACACATATTGAAAGGGTCCACCACAGTATTGGCTTCAGATTTGGGAACTTTGAGCAAGTTCTTTTAATGGACCTTTCTCAGAAAGTCCTCTTCTATGCCTCTCTCCCCCTTTTCCCCTCTTTTTAGTGTAATATTTATTAAAATATTTTACATATATAATAAGAAATAGTTGTCAATTGTTTGCCCATTTACAATTGTCACCAAGATTTAAAATGAATAAAAAACTTAAGGTATGGAGCAAATTAAGATGAAGTGAATTTGAAGTGCAATTGTGCTTTAATCATTAACATGTAATTGTTAAAATGTATAGACTTTTGTTGAAATTTGAAATGGAACCACAGGTTAAGGATCACATTAAAATGAGCTAAGAGTTTTGGTTATCATATACAGAAAGATGAATGGAAGATAATGGTCAGTAAGGCTGAAATTTACATTTTGCTATAATCATAAAGAGAATGTTTATAAAATGATGTAACATTGGTACATGACACTCTAAAATTAGCTAGAATGTATTTCCAAATATTAGAAATATGAACAATGTGAATTGACATCCTATCATGCTTTGTATACATAAAAACGCTATAAACATTGGGAACAAACATGCACAGTAATACAGAGGATTTTTTTAAAAATAGTGTTCAATTGAAGCCAGAAGTTTCCTTTTTAGGACTGATGGCTAACAATTAGAAAACAGTAATGGAAGATTATTCAAATATACCACAATAATTATGTGCACAAAGATGGAATAATTCAGCAATTACCCACAACGAGGAATGATTGGTAAAATTGACAAAATTTACTGAGATGGCCAAACTGAATTCTTTGATGAGAGAATGATCGTTATTGACATTCATAAATGACTGAAACCCTATTATGGACTGTTTGCTTAAAGAAGCAAATGATTTTGTGACTTATGGTTTTGGAGCAGTGGTGGGATTCAATTTTTATTTTTACTACCAGTTCTGTGGGCATGGCTTGGTGGGCGTGACATGGCTTGGTGGGTGTGGCTTGGTGGGCATGGCAGAGGAAGGTTACAGCAAAATCCCATTCCCTCCCCATCCCACTAACCTGCTTTCAAACTCTGTTCTCCTGGACAGGGCAACAAAAGAAGACCCAGCCAATCATCTGTGACTCGGGAGGCAGAGAATAGAGAGGGTGGGCCCAATTAGAGGTGGTATTTGCCGGTTCTCTGAACTACTCAAAATTTCCGCTACTGGTTCTCTAGAACTGGTCACAACCTGCTGAATCACACCTCTGTTTTGAAGATTGGAAAGAATAGGTCATAGAGAGAAGGGTATTGTTATACTATCTAAGAGAGAGAAGTTTGATTAGAATAACAGTCAAGAGGAAGATTTATTTATTATCTTCTGTTTTCTATCTTTTTTTTTTTTTTACTTTGGTCTCTTCTTTTCCTTTTCTTTATTTTTCATATTTATTATATATTTTTCTCTTTGAAAAGGGAGTACTCTTCCTTGTCACCATTGCTAGAGTACATTAGGGCTCTTCTTTCTTTTCATTGTTTCAGTCCTTTGCAATATCAAGCAGAGATAATTGTTCCTTTTCTTCTACCACTGCCCAGCCTTCTGACTAAGAAAAGGAGGGGAATGAAATAGCCAAAATTAAAGGTATGGATAAAACCAAGATTATTATTTTTTTCTTATCAGAATCTCCTAATCTCAACAGATTAATCTAAATCTAAATCTAAATCTAAATCTCAACAGCTGCCCAACTTCACCAACCCTTGGCATAGGCTTATAATTATTCAAAAGGAGTTTGTGGATCTCTTTGTGAAAAATAGCCCAGGAAAGATTTAAAAATATTTGCCTTATTTAATAAAAAATAATTTGACAATTTAGTTTTAGATCTGAACCATACTGACTAAACACTAAATGGTTTTTTAAATGGTCTGTTTTCCTGCATTCTGTAGAACAAGGAGGACCAGGCTTATGTTTCCTATCAAAACAGTTAGATGCTAGTCTTTTTGCACAAAGCATCGTTCATACAATATACAGCATCCATGATGCTTTTTTTAAACAACAGCTTAGAAACAATAGGAAACTAAAGAAGCAGGCAATCAAGTATTTGTGATGACCCAGGGTGGGATACAAAACAAACACAGTCACAGACAACAGGTGAAGCCCCTTTTATTCCTTCAGTTTATTTCCAAGCTCTGAATATCTTTGACGGAAGACAAAAAAAACCCTCCCACACAGTTACACGAAGAAGGAAAAAGGCAACACAAACCATACAAGATAAGGGCTAGAGGCAGTGGTGGGATTCAATTTTTTTTACTACTGGTTCTGTGGGTGTGGCTTGGTGGGCGTGGCAGGGAAGGATACTGTAAAATCTCCAGTCAGAGGTGGTATTTGCCATTTCTCCAAACTACTCGAAATTTCTGCTACCGGTTCTCCAGAACTGGTCAGAACCTGCTGAATACCACCTCTGGCTGGAGGATGTCCACAGATAACACACTGGGAAGGATGACAAACGCAGAGAACTATAAACTAGAGATGTTTGCACGATTTGTTTCCAGCGTTTGCCAGTACGCAAGTCCAAACTCTTATTCAGTTGTCACACCTGCAGCCCATGAAGAGGATCAGGCCCTCTCCTCCCGAGGAGACCATGTCTCTCCTTTATCCTCTCCTCCCTGTGTGCCCTAGAATGGATAGGGGATGGGCCTGGGTCCTCCTCTGACTGCTCAGCCGGCCTCTGCCTTTCCCCAGCCTCCTTCACAACCTCAGGAGCCACACTTCCACTTCCTGTTGACTGTTCCTCCTCTCCCTCAGAGTCAGTCTCCACCAGGGGCATGACAATATTTCAGAGGTTAAACCAGGTTTGCATAACAGAATAACAGAGTTGGAAGGGGCCTTGGGAGTCTTCTAGTCCAGTGGTTGCCAACCGGTGGGCCGTGGCCCACTGCTGGTCTGCGAGAAAATTTTGGTGGTCCACAGAGAAATGTCACCCCAGAGCATACACACCCCACAACAATTAATCCAGGCTGTGTGGGAACACAACCTGTGCTGCCCACATGGCCCACTCATTCCTTACCTGGCAAACTCGCCTGTTAAATTGCTATTTTTCCTTTTTCCCCCCCAACCATTAGCTGTTCTGCTGTGCTGGGAGATTAAGATTAGCTAGAAAGCAGGAAATGGTTGGATTTCTTGCTAATCTTTAAATCTTCGGCTCTGCTTTTAAGTTTTTAAGCAGAGCCGAACCTTCCTTAGGACTGAAGCTTCTATTATTCAGTGCAGATTCACTGCAAGCAAATTTTATGTGACAGGTAGCTGATGGAAGATAGATATATCTCTGAATGAATCCGTGATTCTGTGAGCAACTCAATCTGCCTGCCTGCTTTGCCTAATTTGGGGTAAAAGTTGCTCTTTTTTAATAAAAAATTCAATATTTACATAAATATTTATAATGTTTACATACAAGCCATGCCCAGCCAGTCACATGACCACCAAGCCACACCCACAAATTAAGCCATGCCCATGAACCAGTTGTTAAGAAATTTGAATCCCACCCCTGCCAATGTATGTGTGTATGTGTGTGTGAGAGAGAGGGCGGGGGAGAGAGAGACAGTTTGGATCAGATTTCTCTCTCCTTTCCTTCCACCAATGCCAGCAAGCCACCATCAGTCAAAATTCATATTAGTGGTCCCCGGGATTTAAAATTATGAGTTTGGTGGTCCCTGAGGTCCAAAAGGTTGGCAACCCCTGTTCTAGTCCAACCCCCTTCTCAAGCAGAAAACTCTATAGCATTTCAGACAAATGGTTATCCAATCTCTTCTTAAAACTGTCCAGTGTTGAAACACTCGCAACTTCTGGGGGCAAGTGCTTCCCCTGGTTGATTGTTCTCATTGTCAGGAAATTTCTTCTCAATTCTAGGTTGGTTCTGTCCTTGATTAGTTTCCATCCATTGTTTCTTCAGGTGCCTTCAGGTGCTTTGGAGACTAGGTTGACTCCCTCTTCTTTGTGGCCACCACTTAGATATTGCAACACTGCTATAATGAGTAGTAAGATTGCTGAATAATATAAGTAAATAGAAGGCATTTGATAATTTGGATTTTCCTCATTTATATTTTTCTGATTTACTGCTCAATGTCCAATGGACATTGGAATATTTTGTCTTTTTGATTCATTCATTCATCAATTTAAGTCACGATTCAATCATTCATCAATTTAAGTCAAGTTACAAGCAAGTTTTGAAAGATGTGGCTTCTCAAGGATCATCTGGTCTCATCAGGTGCTCTGGTCAAAAGCAGAAACAGCTTCTTCAGAGCAAAGAGGTAAGAGATAAATTGAAGTATTTTCTTCCCCATAATTTCTTTAAAAGTTGACAATTTACTATTGCTACTATTATTACTAAAACTAAGAATAATAGTAAAAATTGGGTATCACCTATAGTTATGTATATTATGTAGTCAATTCCTCAATGTGTTCCTTCATTTTGGAATATGAATATAACCTATCATCAGCTATATATATGAGCCTCTGTGGTGCAGTGGTTAGAGTGCAGTCCAGCCTAGTAAGCTGCCTACAATTTGGCAGTTCAAATCCCACCAGGCTCACGGTTGACTCAGCCTTCCATCATTCCGAGGTGGGTAAAATGAGGACTCAGATTGTTGGGGGCAATATGCTGACTCTGTAATCTGCTTAGAGGGGGCTGTAAAGCACTATAAAGTGGTATATAAGTCTAAGTGCTATTGCTATATTACTTTCAGCCACAGGCAGTACTCATTTTCATAGATTCACAAACATAATAAGATTATTTGAATGAAATAGTTTATTTCTATGGATTTCTATGGATTCCAGAGAACTAATCTGATTCAAACCCAAGTATTCCAACTACAGATATTTATGTTAGATATACTCATATTCTTAATTAAGAGATTTTTTTTGTTCCTTATAACAAAAGGTTATATCTAACTTATTATACAGGAAATGTACTATTAGATAATTATGAGTATTTATATTTATCATAAATTAAGGTGAATATACGTGTCCCAGGATAATGTTACAGGATCCAATCTTGGTCAGTCACTGGGACAAGAAGTTTAGTCTTAGAGCTTTCAGATTCATGCTGGAACCTATCTTTAGGGGACTTCTTTCTAGCAATGGGTGTGTCATGCTATGTGTGGTATTTATGGTGCTGTTGTAAGTAGCTTTTTAGTTGTTAATTGGGTTATGTTGATGGCCGGCTTTTAAGTCATTAGCTGTCATTTGCTTGTGCTGCCCAGCCCTCGCCTTCTAAGTATTTGATAGGCTGGTAGTCAATCAGCATTCCTGTTGACTGAAGGGGGACCTATTTCCCAGCCTTTAATCACTTCCCTGGCTGTTTTTGTGCCTGCTCACCCAACAATCTTAGTAGCTGCAAAGTTAAATGTGTTGTCCTTGTTCATTGCAATGTGAGGCTACCAGTGAGTTTGGGTCTCTTATCTGACCACTCATTTGTGTTCTTACAATCTGGTAGTTAGCTTCTTTTCAGGGGCAATCCCTGCAGGAAATTCAGTAGATTACATTGGAAGGATCTCTCACCTCTTTACAATGCATAATTTATATTTATATATCTGTATCTATATTTATATCTATCTATCTATCTATCTATCTATCTATCTATCTATCTATCTATCTATCTAAATTAGTCTAGGAATATTCCTGACTAATCTATCCTTTCAAGGGTAGTACTATCCTTTTTCAAGGATAGCATTGTCTTTTCAATAAATAGATGGCAATGCCATATCCACAATCACTTCTGCCCATGTTAATCCTAATAGCATTAATGTATTAGTTTAAAATTATATTCCACTTGGAAACCACTCTAGGAGAAATGGAAAAAAAATAAAAACCTTCACAGATTCTCAAAGCATATGTTACTGGAAATGAGTATGTGGAAAAAATTCCTATACAAGTAGAATTTTCAAATAAAATCATTTTTCTTTTTTACAATTTGGCATTTTGCTTTAAGTCTGAATGTCACTGCAATGCATGCAAGCTTTGAAATAAATAGCATAATGTCAAAGCACCTAATAAGCAAATAAATAATCTTGATTTGTTATGCAGATGCCACAGATATGGAAAATGTAGCTGTGAAAACCCCAGAACTGCAATTTTCTCGGCAAAGACTCTCTTGGCTGCACACTTGGTGAATTTATGTGAACTGTATACAGTGCTGAGACTCTTTTATGTAGCATGTTTCTCTGGCTGAAAGCTAAAAGAGGTTAGGCTGAATCTCAGTGGATCAATTAACAGAGGGACCTGTCCTTCAACAGAAGAAGATCTATTTCAGGATTTGCATATCACTGGGAAAAAATTACAAAGCTGAGATAAATACAAGCCCGATAATAACTCACTGCAGACTTGGCTTCATTCCTAGATTTCCTTGGCTGTTTGTCCTAATAAAGTGTCTCCATGGCACTTAGGGCAGGAAGGTTATTAGTAGCTGTCAATCAAAAGCAAGAATATGTGTCGGCAGGAGCAGGAAGAGAAAAGAGGTGACATTCATCTGCTCCTCTCCCTTATATATTGGGTGTAAAAGTCATTCAGAGCAAGTGGTTAAAAAGAGAGGTCCTTCTACATCCCCAATGGAAGGAGGAGGGGAAGAAACTGCCTTGGTAACCAACACTTTAATAATGCAGCCGCTTATGTCAATCATTTCTTCTTACTTTCATTGATACCACAATGTTTATTTAGTGCCAGGACTATGAAGGACATATATAAAAGAGAACAGAGGGAACTGGAGAGTGAGATAGGGGAGACTAATTTATCTAGTGCAAGCTGCAAATGTAGCTTGAAGTAAGATTTGATTGTTGCTGAAGAGGGAAAGAAGTTTATATGGTACTCTTGGCAAAATATATCAAAAAGGAAGGAAGGAAGGAAGGGAGGGAGGGAGGGAGGAGGGAGGGAGGAAAAAGTCTCATCAGAAATCCCAAATGTAACTTCTTATGTACCTTTGACCCAGATATTGTAACTTCCTAAAACTGATATCCCACACAAATTTATATAATGATTAATTAATGCTGCAAAGGTCTTTAATTTGCTGTACAGTTTTCTTAATTAAGGTATATCTATGGCAAGAGTACATCTTCTTGGTATATGCATATTTTCACGAGTAACAGAGTCCATAGAGTGCTAATTGATATCAGGGTCTCTAGATAATACTTTACTAAATGAAATGACAATTATAACCAATTAAAATTCACTTTACATACTACTTCATCTATTTGGAATGTATTATGCATGAAGGCAGAGAGCACATTTCCTCATTGCTCTGGTTTGCATGAGTCTGTGAGACTGATGGACAGCAGCAAGGTATTTCTTGAAAGCAAAGGGTTAGGATGCTGCTTTTTCAAACCACCAAGTTATTCTCCTATGAGTGGTATTTGTCTGTCTGCCTGCCTGCCTGCCTATCCTTAACAAGAATTCTTTTGAATTACACCGGCACATAATTGCATAACTATATTTTTATTCCTTGGATATTTTGGCTTGCAAACAACAGAGCTTTATGGGGATCATTTAAGCAATTAGGATATGAGAACAACAAAATTGAGTTCCTAGAAGACGCAAGACTGGATGAAGTCACTAGAGCACATTCTTTAACGAACATGCATCTACACTGATCAGCTATCACATACACATATTTGTTGCGTTTTCTGGATTCCCACAGAGTAAAATAATCTTTGATATCTATCAGATAACATGGTGCATTGGAAAGCTAAAAGTACTTTGGTGCTATTCTTTAAATTCTGTTAAGCTGGATCTTTTTCCATGTAAGTTCAAGGGAATAAATTTCATTCCATCTCCTTGGACATTTGATTTATTAAATGAAACCAGAAGAGCATATTTTATGAGCCAATCTCCACCTGTGAGTCACTGAATACTTATCCAAGTAATTATCTAAATTGCTTGATCCAAGAAAAGAAAAGACATTCACACTCACTCACATGCACACACATACACACACACAACCTTTCTAAGCTGCACTAATTCTCGCTTCCTAAATGGCACCATCTGTGAACCAGGTTTGGGCAAGAAAGTCATAGTCCATAGCAGCCCCACAGCTGTGGAACTCTCTGATCCTGGAGGTTTGCCAAAGACATATTTCTGAAACATTTACTTAGCCTGGCTTTAGGTAATAAGATCTGAGCTTCCCACATTCACCATGTTCAATATGGCGTCTTAAAACCCACACCTACACTTCTCTCTTTATATTTTGGTTTGAAAATGGTGATGTAAAACATTGACCTTTTTCAGAAAGGACCATGATATGGAAAATCAAAGCATTGTTAAAGCAAAACACAACAATTTGAATAGCATAACAGTGTTCCACTGGTAAGAACATTGGTTCATTTCTGCTTTATATTTTTATCAATGAATTTGCACAATTTAGAGTGTGCCCATCCAACTTTGGTAACTTGAAGACTTGCGAACTCAGTAGAATTCCCCAAGCAGCATGGAATTCTTAGGCACCCTTGATTTAGAGGTTGCCCACTTCATAAGGCTATCAGCATTTCAGAAAGAAAAAAGAACATACACAAACTGAGATCAAGGTGAAGAACAAATGCAAGTTAAAAAAAATGACAAAAATATCACACTCCTCCATCTTAAAGCCTGGTAACACACCCTGGCAAAGGAGATGCTGACCATCCTGAAATTGCTATTTCAACCCCAGCATTCTCCTGTTAAATGCATCTGAGCAGCAAAGCAAGGAAAATTCTGCCCATTACTTCATTCAGGATGCATGTAGGAAAAGTTTCCAGAAAACATTGGCCAAAATAATAAAGATGGATAATCTACATACAGCCATTTAAAAACTTTCTCGAAACCTATCTGGAGGACCATTCGGGTTCAGTAGAGTTGAACTGCAGGTTGAAAGCAACCAGCTCTTCTTCCAATAGCACTGGAAGGATAGTCACTTCATTTGCAAGAGAGAAAGAGAGAGAGAAAGAAAGAAAGAAAGAAAAAAGAAAAAAAGAAAGAAAGAAAGAGAAATGCAGTTTTACTCTACTAAAGAGCTGGTGCTTCAATATTTAGCTGGGTATGTGAAAAAGAAGAGATGCATGAATCTGCCCTTCTGTATGACTGTATCTGAGTTCTGGGTAGGCATTTGTGCTTGGCTTTTGGGTACCTCTTTTTAAGCTCTAAATAGTTGCATATTCTTACTCTGACAAATGTGCTAGAGTTTTCTCAGTCCTCTTCCTTACTATCAAGAAGATAGGACCAAGTGTGCAAGAAAGAATCTGATTTATCCCAAATTTAAGGCCAGGCAAGGCACCCTAAGCTCCTAGCTGTGATACAGTGACAGAAGACATAATTGGTAAAAGGAATTGGCCTGTGCAGAGGTGAAGTAATGGTCCTCGTCAAGGTGAAAAAGAAGTGATATGATTTGCCTTAATGATGTGCTTTGTGTTGTCTTGTAGCCTTGACCAGCACTTAGAAATAGCTGGAAGAAGTTTCCATGCCTGTGCAGGACATGGTGTAAACCTCTTTTAGCAATTGTAACTGACAGAAAAGGCAGTTAAAGAGATAAAGCAAAGCTATCCTCGCTTCACTTCACTCTTATAGGCATGGGCACTTTGGGTTTTTTGTTGTTTTGTTTTTGCAGAGGAGCTGATGGGAGGGGGATGTCCTGCAACCCCCTTTAACAAGCTGTGCTGCTCAAAAAAAGAAAGCAGTTATAGCTTTTAAAAACCTCTGTATATGATGGAGAAAAATAAAGATTTCTTGCTTCTCTTAATCCACTGCATGGCCCTTCAATTCAGCTTCTCTTCCTTGTATGTTCCAATAACAACTTGCAGTTGAGTGTACTAACCTGCTAAGTTATATAGGAAAATCTTTTCTGAAGAGATTTAAAGCTTCTTTATAGCTTGAAAACCGAAAACAGGACAACTGGAAGTTTCAGAGACAGAGGACGATTTGTTAGTAATAGTCGATTAACAGTAGATTTCAATCAAATAATAAAATAATTGCAATTGTCATCAATTTGTTACCAATGTGGAAAATAAACACCTAAAAGCTAAAGCATGCATAATGCTATGGTATCTTTCATTTTCTCAAAAGAAATATGATTGTTCACTAATGGTCCCTTGAATCTAGCCAATAGATGGCCATCACAGCCATGATTCAAGAGAAAAAATAATATACATTATTTATATTTACACATTATATAAAGGGAGTATAGGTTTGACAGAAGCTATTCCATATCTAAATCAAGATATGTCCATTTCAGCAAAAACAACAATCCTCACTATTTTTACTTCTATTCTAACCAATACTGGTTTCAAATTTAAAATAAATGTTGACTCCAGCTCATAAAACCCATGAAAGAAACACTGAAAATTCAGTTTTATGAAATACAGCTGAATCCTAAACTCATTGTCTAATGTTGCTTTCGTTCTTTCATTCTGTTAAAGGTAGAATGTTTAGTTGTGGTCAATGAAAGTGTTAAACAGAAGCCTGTATTTGTTTTTGCACATGTGAAGAATTTATTTCCTAAATATTGAGACAAGTACATGGGCAGACCACAATCCAATGACAATTAAATGGAAAGGACAAAAAAGAAGATCTAGATGG
>BHEV01012663.1:0-16845 GCA_004319985.1 Emydocephalus ijimae
TTCTGAGGGCAAGCTGTTCCATGGGTTGATTGTTCTCACTGTCAGAAAGTTTTTCCTTATTTCCAGGTTAAATCTCTCCTTATTCAGTTTCCAACCATTATTCCTTGTCTGGCCTACAGGCGCTTTGGAGAATAGCTTGACTCCTCTATTGGAAGACTGGCATCATGTCTTCCCTGGCCCTTCTCTTCACCTGACTAACCATGCCCAGTTGATCCCTGAGCATGGAGAGAAGATGGGAACAATGCAGCCAACCTGACAACTTGGGAAGAGAGTGACCCATCCATCTTCACAAGGCACACATGGGGACCGAGACTTAAGGAGATGCTGGTGGGGGGGGGGACACACTTGTCGGGAATACACACTGAATTCATGGAGTTTTGTATGCCATTGCTGATGTTTGGAGTTAGCTGGACTTCTTGTCCAGTTCCTTTGCTTTGTGGACTCATTGCCTTGTTCCCTTGCCTCGCTGGATTTCTTGCCTGGAAGCCATTGTGCTAACAGCATTTTGTTGGAGTACTCACAACCAGAGGCTGCTGGAGATATGTGTGTGAGCATTTTGCTCTGGACTTGCCATAAATGTGGGAGTGTTTGGGGGGAACGTTGGAGCAATAAAGGGGAGTTTGAACTATCAGCTGATTGTGTTGCCTCCATGCCTTACCCTAGGTCATCACAGACTAGAAGACATCTAAGGTTCTTTCCAACTCTATAATTCTATGTTCTATGTTCTATCTATCACTTCTCATCAACCAGCCCTACAAACTATTTTTGAAAACAATATCAATTTCGTGTTTTGCACCTTGAATGCTGCTATCCCCTTGAGCTTCTTGGTTAAATTAGTTAAAAATTAAATTGAAAGATTAGAAATGGGTGGTGGCACAGTGGCCTGGTCTTTTTTTCTTACTTTTAACAGGTTGCATCCTCCTAATATAGTTTCTTCTGCCATTTATTAGCTCATTTACTTCCAGGATATGCTCTGATTTTTACTTTCATCCATGTCCCTGATATATCTGATTACACAATGCTACAATTTATAAAAATAGCAAACTGAAGCAACTTCTTCCTCATTAGAACCATAACTCTCATCTCCAGTGCTCACACATGAAGATAAATTCATAAAGTCTTAGAAGGCACATACCCCACCCTACTGCAGCCTCATTATTATGAACCTAATTAATTCAGAGGAGGAATGAAAAAAACAGTTGTTTAATTGAACCCCATTACCACACAACATGCATTTTTGTCACATGAGCTAAATCTTGTCCAGGGAAGTAGCTGGTTTGGCATCAAGTGTCAGATATATGATGAGAGAAAAGTCCCAAGGCTATAAGAATATGTGCATGGCATGACTACCAACTCTTAGTTATTGGATTAGCACATGATTGATTTAAGGAGCCATTATTGACACAATGCTACATTCACATAATATGCTATGCACAAATTAATAAACCATATTATGGAATGATACAGTGGTTTTGTTCACAAAATGTGTTAGGACAATGACTGGATTTTTATAACTTTGAATAACTGGTTACATGATGTGGTAGTTAAGGTATCATGTAGTTAAATTAAAGGCATCTGACATTCTTTAATATATATAAAAAAATGAGAAATTAGTAATCAAGAATTCCAGAGCTGGAGTCATAACCAGAAAGTAAAAACAATGTGAGCAAAGCTATTGAACTGCAGTTTTGCCTAATATATTTGCTAACATACAATGGTATTTTTCTGATAAACGACAACTATATTTTTTTAAAGATCATCCATTCATAATTCTGTCCAAGTGCATCAATTTTTAAATATCTCTACCCAGACTCTAGAGGCAATTAAAATAATATTATTCAGTCAGAAAAGATGGTAAAATTCAATAATTTTATATCTTTTGATTCATCTAACTGCCGCTAACCCCCTCCTAACAGAACAACAAACCTCTGAATGAGCTTCAGGCAAAAATATTTATTTATTTGTTTATTTATTTATTTATTTATTATTTATTTATTTAAACAAGACCTTGGGTGATGTTACTCCATAACAGTTCATGAGGTCACCAGGAATATTGTGGACCATTTAATGTGACTGTGACAAACAAAAGAATTTCAATGCCATTTCAAAATAATTAAACCTACATATTAAATGTGCCACCTGGGTAAAAGAATGGCAAGCTGTAGCTGGTTGGAAAATTGCCTTTCACAAGAGTAAAAGGAAAATGCAGGCAACAGGATTACCATAGATTCTCAATGAATTTGAACAAATAGAAAAAGAATGCACTCAAAAAGCTGTTCTGCTGAACAATTTACATGCATTTACTGAATATAAATCCAATATTGCACAGCTGCACACATTTAATTGCACACTGACCATTTGAATACAGATTAATCTGATTCCTGATTCCCAATTTTAAAAAAAATTCCATTCATTTCCAACTTACAACTATTCCATTATATCTGAGTGGAACATATCTGGACAACCACTTGATGGGAGCAAAGAAATATAGAAAATCTAAACTCTTTGCTGGTAATGGTAATGAGTTAAATAGAGAAGCATATCTTCCACTACTTCAATATTGTTCAGTAATTCTTTTGTTGTTGCTTATTTGCTCAAAACAAACATATAATAGTGAAGAGGTCAAAAAGAAGAAGACCCAGAAAGTCATGGTTGGATGATGTTTTAGAGATCTTCAACAAGAGAGGTGAGAAGTTTAAAGAACAAAGGGCAATGTATGAAACAGGATATTGACATGGTAAAAACAAGATAGGCTGCAGGGCAAAAAGCATAGAGAATAAACAGTGTTGGTCTAAAATAGATAAAGTTATATTTTCTTCCTTTCACAACTCTGTTTTTCAATACTATTTTTTATTCATTTTCTGGGTTTTTGCATAATGTTACTTATCCTTAAAGAGAAGAGAATGGTAGAAATGAATGCATTTCGTGTTTTTTTAGTATTTATTTGATTTGTCAATCGCTTACAAGATACAGGTATAAGAATAAATATAGTTTTGAATACATGAGATAGATACTTATAAGAAAAATAAAAAACAATAGGACAGGGACAGTAGGCATGATTGGTACGCTTATGCATGCCATCTACAGGCCTCTTAGGAAGGGAGTGAGGTCAATAGTAGATAGTCTAAGCTTAAAGTTTTTGGAGATTGGGAAAGAAACCAAAGAGTCAGGTAGAGTATTCCAAACATTGACCACTCTGTTACTGACGTTGTATTTTCTGCAGTCAAGTTTGGTGTGGTTAACCTTGAGTTTGTATCTATTGTGTGCTCTTGTATTGTTATGATTGAAGCTGAAGTATTCATTTGCAGGTAGGATATTGCAATGTATGATTTTATATACTATATTTAGATCGGAACGGAGGCAGTGTAGTTCTAGGTTTTCTAGGTCTAGATCTTCAAGTCTGTTGGCATAAAGTGTTCTGCAATGAGTAGCGGAGTGGAGAACTCTTCTTGTGAAATATTTCTGGACTTTTTCAATTGTGTTAATATCAGATACATGATATGGGTTCGTTAGGAATACGAGTCACCTAACAGCTATTTGGGTTAGAAATATATAAACCAGGATAAACATTTTAAAACTGTATCTTTAAGAAAATGCAAAACTGTAGTTGGGTATGGTTTCTCAAATGGCCATAAGATGGAGCCAGAAACCTGGGTTGTTTAGTCTGAGTTTCAGAAGAGAGTGTGAGTGTTTCCTTCTGTTGGAAAGTATTGCCGTTCCCCCATTTTTCCTAATTGACTGATATTCCTAGATTTGATGTAAGTCTGATACTGAACTCTTTTTGACACTAGAGTTTGTTATTGAATTACCCCTGGATTGAAAAAACTGACTGATTTACCTGTGAATGACTTTGGTTGTTTGGACTTTGCTTAACATTTCTGGAAGTAAAAACCTACATTTATTGAACAGTGTATCTGTGTGCTGTATGTGTATTATTCAAACACTACTCTCAAATACGTCTCCTTGTATGTACTCATTCTCCTAACGGGGAATTACCTCAACAGGGTTCCAGACTCATGAGCTGTGTTCAAGTATAAGTCTAGCAAATGTTTTGTATTCTCTAGTTAGTAATGTGATATTACCAGAGAAGAAGCTACGTAGGTTTAGATTAACAACTCTTAATGCCTTTTTGGCTGTGTAGTTACAGTGGGCTCTAGCACTTAGATCATTTGAGATGAGTACTCCAAAGTCCTTGACAAAGTTTGGATCATCAACAAGGTCTTGACTATTTAGCTTGTATTTTATTTTCTGATTTTTTTCTGCCAATATGTAAGACAGAGCATTTATTTGTTGAGATTTGAAGTTGCCATTTGATTGACCATTCCGATACATAGTCAAGGTCTTTTTGGAGGGTAGTAGTATTGTCTGTGGTGTTGAATAGCTTTACATCATCAGCGAAGAGGACACAGTTGCTCTTAATATGATCACAGAAGTCATTTATGTAGAGTATGAAGAGAGTTGGTCCTAAAACACTGCCTTGGGGGACACCACTGTTGACAGGTACAGAATTTGATAGGATGCACCCAATTTTGATGATTTGTTGTCTGTTTGACAGGAATGCTTCTATCCAGTTATGCAGGTATCCAGAGATACCATAAGATTTTAGTTTTAGGAGTAGTTTGTCGTATACCACTGAATCAAAGGCTTTATAGAAGTCTATGTAGATTGCATCTATTGCTTTGCCCTGGTCAAGTTGTGTAATCCATATGTTTTTGCAGTGTAAGAGTTGCACATTACAGGATAGTTTTTTTCTGAAACCAAATTGTTTATTAGAGAGTAGGTTGTTTGTCTCTAAGTGGAGGATAATGGATTGGTTAATAACTGATTCCATGACTTTACAGGTGATGCAGCATAAGGAGATTGGTCATTCAGTCTCTGGAGGAACTTTTGACGGTTTACAATTCATTTATAATACCAAGAAAAAAACAATAATATCAAATAAAAAATAATATAATAGTTAAATCACACAAATTGGAAGACATTAATAAAGAAGAATCTCAGGCAGAGAGGCAATTAAAGGACAAAAAGTATAGTTAGGCTGTGTTTGCTAAGACTTAAATGTAAGAATAAAAATGTAATTTTCTGACATTACTGAACAACAGTGGCACTATTTCCTGCTGATTTTCCTGATTTTAGTCCTGATTGTAGCAGGCAACAAAATAAAATAAAAGACTTTTCAATACTTTTAAGGGGGCAGATGCCAAAAGAAATAGGATCTCCAAATCCTGCATACAAATGAGTTATAATATTAATCTGACTCTCAGTACATTTTTATCTAACCCACTGAGGCCTTCGATCACTGCAAAATTAATACTAAAAACATGTATCTCCAAATATTTTTTAAACATTCCTGCTCTACCGGATGGCAACCACTGCCTAATATTGCAGAAGATGATCAAAGTTACGGAAAGTAGTCAAGAAGGCAATGATATATTCCCTCAGTCCTCTCAGGATTAAGCCTTGCATTGCATCTCTTGAATTAGCTCATAATCAGATACTGTCAATATAATCACTGGCAGCATGCAATATACTTTGCCATTATTTTACTCATTGATGGAACCAGAATGATTACTCATAAAACCGTGCTCCACCATACTACACTAATACTTTTAAAGGATCATTTGGCTTCTTGTATAAAAACATTTGCATTTGCATTTAATGCTTTTCTTTGTTTTACAAAAGTGAATAGACTTAGGAGTACTTTCTCACATGTACCCATTCAAACAAATATATTGTTGTGAATTAATAAAAGTGCTTTAATAAAGATTATTAAAACCTTTAGAAAAGTGCAGGGTTCTGGCCCTGCACTTCTGATTGGCCGATAATAGCAACATCTGATTGGTCCGTTCAGGAGAATCTGATTGGCTATTAGTGGGCCTCTCTCATTGGTTAAGGGAACTAACGCTTCCCGTTTCTTATTGGTTATTTGATCAGCAGCTTGCATGTAAAAAGGGCTATTGCTGCCGTAGTTTTTGCTCTGTTCCATAATGTTAAATAAAGAGTTGAAGTTCACTGTTCATCGTCTTGTCTCCAATTCTTGTGCCCATGCGCAGAACGAAACATATATGGCACACATTTTTTGTATATCTTATAGAAAATACGACAGAGTTTCTGCATCTAAAAACTAGGAATTTTATAATAGTGTAAGCTTTTGAAGATTTTATTTACAGGCAATATTTTCAGACTATTATTTATCTATGGCACCTGTTGCTCCCTCGCTTTTTCATATGGAAAGTAGATCAATGATTCTACTAAGAGTGTGATTCAGGGCCTATAACACTTGTGAGATGGAGCTATTATGAATCTCAAAACTTATATAGCTATTATCTGCAAGTTAGTTTTATTTGCTTGATTTTACCTGGAGCTATTCAGTTGAAAAATATGGGAACACTCTTATATAGATATTCCAAAATTTGTTCCATTCAATTTACTAGCATTTATATTCAGGTGAATTAATATAGAATGCAATCTAGCTACAGCTACAGCTATAGTATATACTATACTGTATATGCCAAAGGTGTTTAAGTAAATATGATTAGCATTATATTAAAGTGAGTAGGTGCAATTTAGTTAGACCCTGACACCAATAATGTTCTACAATCACTGCTATGATCAGAGAGATTGGATAGACAATGTCTATGAACCTCTCCTATAGAAGAAACAATATGATCCAAGATTTATCTATATTAATCTGTTCATCTGAATTGTGACAATAGTACTTGTGCTGAAGATCGCCAATTGGAGATCTTTTGTGAGTTTTGCCCCAGAGTTTAATTTAACTAATATATGATAAACAAAGATTGTTAGAGACTTCCAGGGGTAGAATGGTTTGCTAAGACATTTCTGAATAAGCAGAGACAACAACACAGCTAAAACCAAAAGACCAGAAACTAGACTGCTCCTAGGAAGCCTCTCCAGATAAGAAGAGGATGGAAGATTATCCACTTGTGCTCCAGACAGCTACTTCTTGTAAAGAAGACAGCAGGACAGAACTTTCCCACAGATTTGTCCACCAAGAGTTGAGCAGAATTATCTTCAATTTCCTTTTAAAGGAAATTGAATTTTTTAATTTAATCACTTATTAAAATTACCTATTCAACTCCCTTAAGGATATTAAAGATCTGCAAAAAAAACCTTTGAAGTTTGTGCTTTTTATATAGAGACACAGCTAATGTAGATTCTTGTTATTAAGCCTTCTTTTTATTTCTTGCCAGTTATTGATCTCTCTCTCTTCCTCCCTCTTTCTCTCTGATTTTACATATTTTGTACCATTTTTTCAACTAACTTTGTAGATGTTTGCTAATATTTAATCAATAGACATGAAGATATATTTACTGCTAGCTAAACGTGCTTGACTTGGATACACATATTGACAGGGAGTGAGTTGAGTGCAAACTCAATGGAAATTACTCAAAGTAATTTTCCAATAATTTTGAGATAAAGGTAGTCCTCAACTTACAATGGCAGTTGGGACAGGGATTTCCATCACTAGATGACCAAAGGAAATTTGGATATAAAGCATGACCACATCACTTAATGATGGCAATCCTTGTACTCCCTGTTGCTGATCATTAGTCAAAGCAACTTCCTGCCAGTTTCTCACAGCCAAAGTCAGTAGGGAAACCAGCATAAAGTTATAAGTCCTGGGCTAGCAAGCAGGTAACTTGCTGTTGCTCAGTGGAAGATGAAATAAGAGGTTATCCCAGGGGCACAGGGGCAGGAAGGATATATAAGAATACAAAAGATATGTGAGGTGCTGAGTTGGGGAGAGTATGTGAGGGTGCCCACAGGTTGGGAAGACTGTGGTATACATCAGGAATACTATGTGGAAGATGCAAGGAGGTTTGTGAGAGATGTGAGTCAGGAAGAGTGTGCAAGGGTATGGCACAGGTTGGGATCAGTATATAAGCATGTGAGGGGTCATCCTGTTCAAATCTAGGATTAATCTAACTTTAGGAAATCTTGGTCTTTTCCTGGAATCAGTGGGCCTACAAGTCCATTGGATAGAACAAAATATGGAAATTAGCAAATCAATAGACAAATATATAAATCTGCTTGCATGTAACTGCTTCATTGTGCAAAAGCCAGAAGAGCATCTTTTTGACCTAAGATGAAAAGAAAGCAATAAAATCCATTTTTCTGGATGTTATTAGAAAGTGGTATTCGAAAATATACCATTGAAGATTTGTTGCATGTTTTTTGTAAAGATTTGCCAAATACTTCCCAAATGTGACTGGTGAAAACTTTGAATGAAAAATATATCAGCTTTTCGCATAACAATTCACTTTTCAAAAACTTAAAAAAAAAACCTTTTCATATAAATAGTCCCTATTTATCCCTTACACCAGTAATCAATTGCTGCACATCCAAAAATGGCGGTAGTATTGTTTGGAATAAAATTAAAATTATCTCTCATTATTTTAAATGTTTTTAATTCTTTTTTTTTTTGTTAAATTAAGGATTGGAAATATGGTTCTGTGTTATTTGGACATGTCCATCTATGTAAGTACTAATTAAATAAAAGAACCTGAACTGGAATGTCTTTGTCTATATATTATTATATTTGTGTTTGATTCTTATAAATACCCTCTAGTTTTCTGCACATTTAAATAGCTTATATGGTTGTCTTCTGATTTGGCTTGTATATGATAATCAATAATGTTTACTAGCACTTGCATATTGAGTTTTGCATTCATCAGGCAAATGAAACAATCTTCCAAAACTTTTAGTAGCATTCCATTACTTGGTGCAGCTTTTTCCATATTATTCCCAGTGCAGCTATTAACTGGTCTTCCCCTGATTTCATTTCTCTAATCGTTTTCATGCAGTTTGAAAAAGTCTCTGTGGCTAATCTGTTTTTTATCTCAATTCAAGGTCACATATTAATCTGTTCTGTACTATATAATTAGTAGATCTGGGTGTATAAAATAATGCTAGCTTTTTTTATTGAAAATAAACACTAAAATAATGCTAGATTTGATATTGTTGTTGAACTGACAATAAAATACATATGGGATATATATTCTTTATATATAAAAATATAAGATGGAGAGGCAAAGAAAGAAGCAACATGAAAGGAAGGACAAAAATAAAAATAAAAAGCTCACACAAAACTCAAATCATCCCAAACTGATATACAGGCCCTTGTACCAGCAGCCACCTCCCTGATTTCATAGGAAAAACATTCCATAAAGCAGGAATTCTTCTGGTCACCTACACTAGGATCTGTCCAATAAACTTGGAGCATGACCAGATTTCTCTCTCAGGGGATTGTTTATTTATTTAAGACAATTTATATGGCCTAACTCCCTCTCAGTGACTCTGGATGGCTTACAAAGATAAAAATATAAAAACAATAGAAAGTAATACCTCACCACCACCTTTATATCTAAAAACATCCATGAAACAGTGGATCACTAATACCCAAGAAAAAGAAATTATTTCCGAAAGTTTAGTGGAAAATAAGGAATAGGAGAAAAAATACTCTTAAAATATACAAGAAAATTCCCGGGGCTGAATATAGGGTTGATTATACAGTATCTCAGTTCCTTCAAAATATCTCTCTCTCTCAAGTATTGTGATACAAATTAAAAAAGAGTATAAAGTGGGAGGGCGGAGCTGGCATCGTGACGATACGGCATGCGATCTTGGAAGTCTGAGATCTCTGCCGATATTTTTGCTCCTGGACGGTCCTATCGGATCTAAACCGTCCTGAAGAGATGGTGAAAGTGAATAGCACATCCTGTCAATCCCAGGGATGCTGAAAAGTCTCTGGTAGATCCAGGAGAAGCTCTTCCTGCCAGCGGCAAAGAGGCAGCCATTAAAGCTGCTGAAGTTAGGACAGCTCCGAAATGGAAGAGAACAGAAAGAGAGAGTGTGCCGGTTTGGTGAGAACTTTTTCTTTATTCTAAGATCTGAAAGGACACCCTAAGGAAAAGAAAGAATCTGTAAAAGTTTTGACAGAAGTGATTAAGCAGTGATTTTAAACAGGAATGTCAAAGTAATGTTTTTTTCTCATTGCTGGATTTTCTATACATGATCTTATATTTTGAAACTGGACTGGTTTTTTCTTTTCCATCTATTTTTTCCTCCTTTTTGATTTTGTAACATTTTAGGCTAGAGACTCCCTTTTAGTTATTTCTTTTTTTAAAATATCTTTTTATTTCCTTTTATTAATTCTTATTATATTTTGCTTGGAAAAGGAGGGGGAAAGTGAAAGCAAAGAAACTTTGTAACACTGCCAACTAGAGGCTTGGAAATATTCCATTTCTCTTGTGACCAGACAAAGCTGAGAAAAAAAGAACTGAGACTTTTTTAAGGACATTGCTATTTGATAAGATAGAGGGAAGAGCATGGGAGAGCATTATTGCAGGTGCTCTTCTGGGTTTCTATCAACAGCTGGAGTCTGGTGTTAAAATTTATAGGAAAAGAAAAGGTGATAAATTTCTGGAGAAGTGTGTTATAACAAGAGCCTTTGATAACTAAACAAAGTGTAGTGTGTTCTCTTGATTTTTCCTAAGCTGTGCTACACCTCTTCAACAGTTTACTTTTTGAAATAGCTATTTGGATTTTTAGTTCTTTGGAACTTGTCTTAGCTTTTTTGGGGGGGGGTCTTTGGAAGTTAAATTTTTACATTTGGTTTTTATTTTAAAAGAAAAGTTTTAGTATTAATAATTCCCTTCCTTTTCTTTTTAAGGGAGTAGCCTTTTTTTCTTTTCCTCTTTCTGCCTTTCTAGTACTTTTGTTTTCCCATCTACCTCCAATACTGGTTTTTTCTTTCTTTTTATCTTCCTGGCTTTTTTTTTTTTGTCATTTTCTCTTATGCAGCCTTTTATATTTGAGACCTTTTAATTGGATTAAGGTGTTGAAGAACTGAAGAATTTTTCCTTTTTTAAAAGCTTTTTATTCCTCACTTTTCCATCTTTTTTTAGGATTTTACAACTTTTTCTCTTTTGTGCATGTTTATGGTTTTTTCCTTCATTTTTGAATTTTCGTTGTTGTCTAACTAATTGATTGGATTAAGGTGTACAAGAACTTGAAGAAATTATTTTTTCTTTTTTTTATTATTATTACTATTTGGCTTCTTTTCCCCTACTATTTTTATTTGGAATTGCAATTGGTTACTTCACAGTTGGATTAAGGTCTAGAAGATCCTGAAGATTTTGAATTGTTTGAAATGAGTAGGAAATTAACAGCTCCTGGTTCTTCAACTTCTACTTCCTCCTCCCCACCATCTGGAGGACAACATTCAATACAGACAATGTTAACGCAAGAGAAAGAACAAGAAAAGGAAAAAGTGACCCTGCAGATGATTATGCAAGGAATTCAAAACATTCAAAAGATCAGAGAATATTGAAAAGAGAATAGAGAACATCAAACAAAGAACAGGGAAAACCAATGAAAAAGTCAAGAACACCCAACAAATGATGATGAAGTATGATGAGAGATTATTAAAAATTGAAGAAGATAAACAAAGAGATAAGAATATTGGAGACATTGATAAGAGTTTAACTGTGGTTGAACAAGATAAAAGTGGTATGCTGAGATGGGAGATGGACAGACCAGAATTTTATCTTTGATTCCAAAACATAGAGGAAGAAAAAGGACAAAATCTAGCTGAGATAATGATAGAAATATTGGCTGAAGCTTTGGAAATAACTGAAGAGAAGATGATGGATGGAATAGATGAGGTCTATCAAGTCTTCACAAGATACGCAATGATAAATAGCCTACCAAGAGAAGTTCACGTCAGATTTACAAAGAATGCCATTAAAATGCAAATATTTCAAGTGGCAAGAGAGAAAAGATTGAAATATAAAGATAAGGAGATTGTGGTTTTGAAACAAGTACCCAGAAGAGTGAGAGAGTTGAGAAGAGAATACCAATTCTTGACCAAATTGCTACTTAAAAAAGAGGTGAATTATAGATGGCTGATTCCAGAAGGTTTAATGTTCACATGGCAAGAACAGAATACAGAATTGATTCAATTGAGATACAGAATTGATTCAATTGAGAAAGCTGAATCATTTTACACAGAATTTTTCAGAGGGAAAGAGGATGAGGCAGAAAAACAAATTTCACTAATTGAATTCCAAGAGGACTGCCAAATGGCGACTGAAAAAGAGGAAGGTGCAACAGGTGGAAAGGAGGAAGCCAAAGAACAACGTGTACCAAGATCCATGAGAGCTGCCTAACCTAATTATAAAATATAACCATGGAAGAGAAAAAATTGATTACAATTAATATAAATGGACTTAATTCAGCCATTAAAAGAAGGAAAACTTTCCATAAATTAGAGAAATTAAAATTTGATATAATCTGCCTACAAGAAGTACATATTAAGAAGCAATATGAACAATTGTTGATACAGCCAAAACTAGGGAAAATATTTACCTCCTTGACACAATGCAAGAAAAGAGGAGTGGTTTTATATATTAAAGAGACCATTCCAGCGAAATTGATTTATACTGATGACGAGGGAAGAATAGTAATGGTAGAAATAATGGATAATAATACGAAAACACTCCTGATTGCAATCTATGCCCCGAATGACAAACAAGAAGAATTCTATCAAAAATTACATATGAAAATAATTGAACTGGACTATGCTAATATAGATGGGAGATTTTAATGGAATTGTAGACAACAAACTGGACTATACAGCACAGAAAACAATAAAGCAAAACAGAAAGACTCTCCCGAAATCTTTTTTTAAAATGGTAGATGAAATAAACTTAAAAGATACATGGAGAGAAAGAAATGCTAAAACTAAACAAAACACCTTCTACTCAAATAGACATTTATCATGGTCCAGAATAGATATGATATGGATGTCAACAGAATTGTTAACTAATTTTCAAGAAATAAATATTGAAACAGGTACTTGGGCAGATCACAATCCAATGACAATTAATGGAAAGGACAAAGAAGAAGCTCTAGATGGACGTTAAATAAAACTATATTAAAGGAAAAAGACTTCACACAGTGGATGGAGAAAGAACTGGCTTTCTTCTTTGGAGAAAACAAAAAAGAAGATATATCAATCCAGAACATATGGGATACAATGAAGGCATATGCCAGAGGCTTGATAATAGACTATACAAGGAAAAGAAATACCATAAAAAGATTAGCCTCTAAGGCATTAGAAGATGAGTATAAAGGACTTGAAAAAGAGCTACAGAAAATGCTACAGAAAAAGGACTTTTCCAGTTAAAAATGGATATAATTAAACATAAAATGGGTCTAATAGAAAAAGAATTAGCACAAAAAATTAGAGGTGCTAAACAGACCTACTTTGAAGATGCAAATAAACCAGATAGATGGTTAGCATATAAATTGAGAAAGGAAAAAGAATCAAGGAAAATATTGCAATTAATAGATGACCAAGGCCAAGTTTACTATGGTAGTAAAGAGAAGAAGGAAATCATTGGAAACTATTATGGGAAACTATACACACAAGAGAATATTGATGAGGAAAGAATTAAACAGTATTTACAGAATGCTAATTTACCCCAAATACCTAAAGAGATTGAAACAATGTTAGAAAGCAAAATAATGATGATGTAGTTAACTGAAGCACTCAAGAAGCAAAATAATGGAAAGGCACCAGGCCCAGATGGACTTCTGGCAGAATTTTACAAAACATTACAAGAATCGTTGAATCTTCCATTGCTAGAAGTTATGAATGAAGTTATGTTAAAGAAGAGGATACTTAAATCAGGGTCAGAAGCTTATATTACACTTGTCCCAAAAGAGGACGCTGATCCATTACAAATCAAGAACTATAGACTTATTTCCCTACTAAACGCAGATTATAAAATTTTTGCTTCAATATTGGCAGAAAGACTTAAAAAATACTTAAATAATTTTATTCATCCAGATCAAAATGGATTTCTGCCAAAGAGACAAATTAAAGACAATATGAGTAATATTGGACACTTTGGAATACTACAAGGCACATCCTGAAAAACAAATGGCTTTGATATTTCTAGATGCACAGAAGGCATTTGATAATGTGAATTGGTGATTCATGTTATTACTGCTGGAACAGATGGGCTTTGCTAGAAAATTTATTCAAGCAATAGAAGCTATATATCATAAGCAGACGGCAAANAGGAAGAATTTAAGTGGCAAGCATTTGTAGATGATCTGGTTTTTATCTTAGAAGACCCACTAGAAACAGCATCAAAATTGATAGAAAAGATAGAGACATATGGAAAGGTGGCTGGTTTGAATATAAATAAAGATAAGACAAAGATTTTGACAAAGAATATGCTATCAAGACAAAAGGAAGAACTGGAAGACCTTTTGAAAATTCAGGTCACGAATAAGATCAAGTACGTGGGGATATTCTTGACAGCAAGATGCAGTACACTAAAAGAGAATGATTATATCAAACTTAAACAGCAGATAGCGCTAGATTTGGTGAAATGGGCAAATTTACAACTGTCCTTAATAGGGAGAATTTCAACAATCAAGATGAATATATTACCCAGAATTTTATATTTGTTTCAAACAATTCCAATTAGGCTTGGAAAAGCTTACTTTGAAGATTTAAATAAAATTGTGTTGAAATATATATGGCAAGGTAAGAAAGTGAGAATAAAGTTAAAACTTTTGCAAGATGCTAGAATAAGAGGAGGATTTGGTTTACCTGATTCGGAGTTGTATTACCAAGCTACAAATTTGATATGGGTTAAGGAATGGATAACATTAAGAAATACTAGATTGTTGACATTGGAATGACATGATCTATTGTTGGGGTGGCATGCTTTTTTATGGTATAAAGGAACTAAAACACAGGGGTACTTAAGAAGACATTATATACGGGAGTCTCTGTGATTAAACTGGCAGAAGATTAAAAGACAATGTTATTTGAAAATTCCAGTCTGGCTATCAACTATTGAAGCATTTTCTTATCCTATAATATACAAAAAGGAACAAACAGTTAGATATGGTGAAATACTGAATGAAAAGGGTGAACTTAAATCTATGCAAAAACTAGAGGAACAAGGAATAAAGATGAATTGGTTTTTATAGGCGCAAATACATTCAAGGTATGATAAAGATTCTAAAACAGAAGGTTTCTATGATAATCAGACTGATTTAGATAAGATTTTGACAGGTACTGATAAAAAGGTGATTAAAATTGTGTGGATATTTATTAGAAATTAAACTAGAAGAAGAACAAGTTAAAGAAATTATGATTGCTTGGGGGAAGAATTTTGGATATGGGATTGATCTAGAGAAATGGCAAAAACTGTGGTCTCAAAATTATAAAATGACAACGTCAACAGCATATAAAGAAAATTTGTATAAGATGTTTTACAGGTGGCATTTCCCCCCGACAAGAATAGCAAGAATGTTCAAGAATAAATCCGAAAAATGTTGGAAATGTCATCAGACACCTGGCTCATATTACCATATGTGGTGGACTTGTGCGGATGCTAAAAAATACTGGACTAAAATCCACACTTGGTTGGAAAAAATGACAAAAAAACATATAGATTTGAAACCAGAGATATTTTTATTGGGAATTTTACTGTAATATATAGTATAGACTTGAAATACCTGATTGTAAATGTATTAACAGCGGCTAGGATTCTATTTGCTAAAAACTGGAAAAATGAGAAAACACCATCACAGGAGGAAATAATTAAGATAATATTGGAATGTGCTGAAATGAGCAGATTGACATTTGACATTAGAGAACAGGATGATAAACAATTTTATAAAGTTTGGGATCTATTCTATCAATGGTTAGACAATAAAGTATAGTAATGAAATATATAGACTTTTAGAAAATACTAAATATATAAAGATGTATTCTTTCCTTATTATATCTACAAAATGATTTTAGGATAGATTTGGGATGATAATATGAATTGTCACAAAACAAATTAAGTAAAATATAATTATTTCCTAAAGCATGAATGAATAAAAGTATAGTCAAATGATTGATTAATAATGATACCAAAGGACCACTCTGTTTTTTCTTTTTTATTATTGAGCCTTGTCAATATTTTTGTTCTTTTTCTTCTTAATCAATATTATTATTTTTGGGGTCTTTTTTCTTTCTATTCTTCATAATACTTCATAATTGGATTAGGGTCTTGAAGAACCTGAAGATTTTTCTTCTTCTTTTTCTCTTTTTTCTTCTTTGGTTTTGGACCTTTAACTATTGGATTTTTCCATCTTAGATTATAATTGGCTACTCTACCAGTTGGATTAAAAGTCAAAAAGAATTTGAAGCTTTGGAAGCATTAAAATGAGCAGGAAACCAACATCAGCTAGCGTTTATACCTCTACCTCTGCCTCCCCACCAGCTGGTGGACAACGTTTAATTCAGATAATGTTGAAGCAAGATAAAGAACAAGAAAAAGTAACTTTACAGATGATTATGCAAGGAATCCAAGATCTCAAGGCAAAATCAGACACCATTGAACAAAGAATAGAAAACATTGAATAAAGAACAGAGAAGACTGATGAAAAAGTGGAAAATATTAAACAAATGAGGGTGAAGTATGAGGAGAGATTCCCAAAAATTGAGGAAGAAGGTAAACAAAGAGAGGAGAAGATTGGAAATATTGACAGTACATTAACAGTGGTTGAACAAGATAAAAGTGGGATGTTGAGGTGGGAGTTGGAAAGGTCAGAATTTTATCTCAGATTTCAAAATATAGAAGAAGGAAAAGGACAAAACTTGGCTGCGATAATGATAGAAATTTTGGCAGATGCTTTGGAAATTACAGAGGAAAAGATGACGGATGGAGTAGATGAGGTATATCAAGTTTATACAAGATATGCGATGAGAAATAAATTACCAAAGGAAGTCCATATTAGATT
>BHEV01012664.1:0-11854 GCA_004319985.1 Emydocephalus ijimae
ACCTGTTATGCTTCAAATAAAGCAATGTTAGCCTTTAGATCCGTGTCTGCCTCATGTGTCCGCCTGCAACACAACATTAATCATATTGCATACACAACAGACTTCACCCCATTCCTAAGAGGTCCTTAAAGGGGACGTGCATAAGTGCACCAGCGTGCCTACTGTCCCTTGTCTTACTGTCCCCATTTATCTGTATTTACTCCATTTGTTCTTGTTTATGTTCATACTTATACTTGTTATCTTCGACATATTTGACAAATAAATAAATAAATAAATTTCCAAACCAACCCAGAAATTAATAGAAGTCTATATTTCCTGTGTGTTGCACAGCACTTCTCTAGTGGAAAAAGTACAGATAATGTGGACAAAAATATATATTAACCACAGATATGAAAATAATGCAAATGATCAGCTAAAAGAATGCAAATGACCAGCTATCTGCAAGGAGTATAAATCCTTCCATTGCCCACCATCCAGTCAGATCTGAAGAAGCTTCTTGGGTGACAAGCAAAATGTCTTCAAAGAAAAACTAGAAAGTCCAATTGCCAATTGAAAAAGCACCTTTGGGACACAGATATGTAAAAAAAAAATTATATTGATAAAAGTCTGTAGAGATTCTCGGTCATACAGGTCATGGTTGTCCCAAAGGTGCTTTTTTCAGGAGGCAACTGGACTTTCTTATTTTTTCTTTGAAGACATTTCGCTTCTCATCCAAGAAGCTTCGCCAGCTCTGACTGGATGGTGGGGAATGGAAGGATTTGTATACATTGCAGACAGCAAACCAGTTGCTGGGATTTTTGAATGCCATCCCTGCCCTTAATTGTCCTTTTTGTTCTTCTCTGCATCCTTTCTAGAGTCTCAACATCTTTTTCATATTGAGGTGACCAAAATTAGATGTAGTATTCCAAGTGTAGGTCTTACCAAACTCCTATAAAATGGTACTAACATACATTTTAGGTTTCCTGACAGTTAGAACAATGAATCAATGACTTGCCTTCAGAAGCTGTGGGTCCTCCAATACTGATTTTTTTTTTTTAAAGAGATTGGACAACCATTTGTCAGGAATGGTATAAGGCCGTGATGGTTAACCTATGGCACGCATTCCACAGGTGGCACGTAGAGCCATTTGTGCTGGCACACGAGCTGCAGGCAAATTTACTTCACTGCACATGTGTGCACCTCACAGCTGATTTTTGGCAGGGTTGAGGCCTTTTTCAGCCCCCCCAAAAACTTGAGGAAGGCTTCTGCAGGCTTCTGCAGGCTTTGCAGGCCGAAAACTACCCCTGTTTCATCACTTCCTGTTTTTCTGAAAATACCGGAAGTGATTAAATGGGCCTAGTTTTTGGCCTGCAAGGCCTGCAGAAGCCTTCCTCAAGCCTTTGGGAGGCCAAAAAAGGCCTCAAACCTGCCAAAAATCAGCTGTGAGACGCAGTGCAGGTAAGGGGGTGGTGTGGGTGGAGATTGCTTCCACATGCATAGGGGGCATGGGGACGGCACACATTGCCTTCTGGGTGCTGACACGCGAGCGTGCAAGCAATCACACAATTTTTGGCACAGGAGCCCAAACAGGTTAGCCCCTACTGGTATAATGATATAATTATAAATAATGAAATCCTGTGCCCTCAATGGACCAATGAAGGTATGTCCAAATAAATATAGTGGGTCAGGTAATTAGCTGATACCAAGTTCAGACTCTCCTGATTATTGTTCTCCTGTGTGTAATGTATTTCTGAAGTGTTTAAAATCATGAGGCCCCTAAAATATTGTGGTAATGATTGATATGGAAAATCCCATACTTAAAATGAAGTTGTTTAAAATGTTTAAAGTCTGATAGAAATATAACTGGTTTTATTTCCATTTTATTTATTTATAAAATGTATCGGCCACACATCTTAACTTTCAGGAGTCTGATGTTGGTCTGTCTATCTACCTAACATCTACTTTTATTCTCTCTTTCTCTCCTCTCTCTCTCTCTCTCTTTCTCTCCTCTCTAACCATCCATCCATCACCTTTCACCTATCATCTATCACACACACATACATACACACACACACATGTATCTTCTATCTATCAATCATCCATTCATCAATCCACTCACTCACTCATCCATCCATAATGTATCATCTATTTCTAATCTAGTATATATATTTTTCTATTTATATCTATTTCCTATCTAATCTATCTATCTATCTATCTATCTATCTATCTATCTATCTATCTTTCTGTCTTATTATCTATCATCCATCCACCCATCTACTCATCCATCCATCTACACACATATTATCTTTGTATATATATTATATATTATCTATCATCTATCCCTATTATCTCTCTCAATTTCTATCTATCTATCTATCTATCTATCTATCTATCTATCTATCTATCTATCTATCTATCTGTCTTATTATCTATCATCCATCCACCCATTTACTCATCCATCCATCTACACACATATTATCTTTGTATATATATTATATATTATCTATTATCTATCATCTATTTCTATTATCTCTCTCAATTTGTATCTATCTATCTATCTATCTATCTATCTATCTATCTATCTATCTATCTATCTATCTATCTATCTATCTATCTATCCCATTCCATTCCATTCCATTCCATTCCATTCCATTCCATTCCATTCTATTCTATTCTATTCTATTCTATTCTATTCTATTCTATTCTATTCTATTCTATTCTATTCTATTCTATTCTATTCTATCTACTACCTGTCTCTCTGTCTGTCTATCTCTATCTATGTATCTAGCTATGTATCTAGCTATCTAGCTATCTATCTCTATCATCTATCTATCAATCACCTATCTTTTTGTCACCTATATATCTGGCTAAGATGTTTTTCTGTAGCAGCAGCAGCGTCTCCATGCTTGTGTACAATAAATGCACAACATCACAATAAGTTGTGATTGGTTCCTACTTTTCCATTTATTCTTCCCAACTAGAAGTGGTTGCGTGCCTATCGAAACTTTTGGCTTTCTCTCCCTCTGCTTTTGTGCAAAAAAGGCTTAACTCTCGGAACTAAATATTTCCCCCCCTTTTCCTCCCCTCCCACCTGCTCCTTATTGTGCTATCTTTAAGTAAAATTAGAAACATTTTAAAAATATATGTTCAGGAAAGACAGCTCCAGAACTCCCCAGTCTGATGAAATAATCACATGCAACCAACTTTTTTTTTTTTAATGTGCATTATTCCAGTAAAGAATAAGCTTTAAAATGTTCTGAATATGTTACTAACTATGACTACAAGACATATAGAGCAATGATCTATTACAGTGCATTAATAAATACACAATTACATACAACAGGCTGGCTGTGAAAAGCAATGGATCACACTGAGGGAAGTTATCGGTCGAGATGCCATTTTTGAAGGCTTATATATAAACCATACAATTTATCGAGAAATAGTTAACGACTTGCCATTTTTCTTTTCCCTTTTTTTCTTTTCTTTTTCTTCTTATTCATCTTGAGGTTTTTTTTTTTTCTTAAAAGACTTTGGACATGAAGCAAATCATTATAGAGTATAACATTCTAGCTGAAAAGTCCTAGATTTAAAAAATATATATTTCATTTTTAGCAATATACTGAATAGGATAGGTGGGGGTGCTCTCTGAATTGGGTTGTTTTCTTACAGACGTTTCATTACCCAGCTGGGTAACATCCTCAGTGCTAGTTGGGTAATAAAATCTCTGCAGGAAAACAACCAAGAGATGCTTAGGATTTGCAAACTGATTAATTCCAGCTGTGAATCTGGAATTAATCCTAACCAAACTGGCTTGCGTATGTTGGATGATCTCACCAAACTGCTAACATAAGAGAGCCAGTTTGGTATGATGGCTAAAGCACAAGGCTAGATAGAGACAGACAGTGAATTCTAGTCCTGCCTTAGACATGAAAGCCAACCAACTTTCTGGGCCAATCACCAGAAAGTGGTGAGTTCTAGTCTCACTTTAGGCATGAAAGCTAACTGGGTGTCTTTGGGCTAATCACCAGGAGACAGTGAGTTCTCGTACTGCCTTAGGCATGAAAGGCAGGTGGGTCACTCTGGGCCAATTACCTGGTGACTGTGAGTTCTAGTCCTGCCTTTGGCATGAGAGCCAACTGGATGACTGTGTTCTGACCCAAACCTTGTTCCAAGGAAACAAAATGAAACAGAGGTAACAGCAAAACCTTTTAATGATTCTTTACGAATTCTGTTCCTTCACGGTTAAAAGGATGTTTCAAACTAATTGTCCCTGATAAGAACAAGCCTTGCCAAGGTTGTGCAAGGCTGCCAAGGACACTAATAAAGTTACTAAGAAATATTTCAAATACAAAGAGTCTCCAAACACCAACCAAGAAATTCCGAACATCCACAAGGCTTGAGTATAAAAACTTCTTTGCTTCCTGCAAAGAATTCTAGTTTCTCAGCTGGCTTTTATCTCTTAAGGGAGGGACAGCCTTACATTGCAGCCTTACTCCCGAGTCACCCTTGCTGCTGCAGCTGCTCTTTCCTACACACACTTGGCACAGGCTCCTCGGGGTCCTCTTCCTCACTGCTGCCAGCCTCCACAATCTCCGAAGGCAGCACTCCACTCCCTGATGGTCCAGCCCCCATCCCTGCATCACACGCAGGCCCCTCATCTGAATCCTCACTCTCTGAGACCTCAGCCATCCGCACCTGCTGCCGGCGAACCACAACAGACTGTGGGCAAATCACCAAGTGATGGTGAGTTCTAGTCCTGTCTTAGGCCTGAAAATCAGCTGGGTGACTTGGGACCAATTATCAGGAGACTGTGAATTCTAGTACTGCCTTAGGCATAGAAGCTGGATGGATGACTTTGGGCCAATCACCAGCATATGGTGAGTTCTAATTCCATATTAGAAGTGGTGGCATTCAATTTTTTTTACTACTGGTTCTGTGTGCATAGCTTGGTGGGTGGGGTGTGGCTTGGTGGGTGTGGCTTGGTGGGCATGGCAGGGGAAGGATGCTGTACAATTCCCATTTCCACCCCATTCCAGGGGGAGGTTGTATGGCAAATTCTCAATTTCCACCGCACTCCAGAGGGAAGGTTACTGTAAAATCCTCATTCCCTCCCCACCCCACTAACCTGCTTTCCAGCTCCGTTCTCCTGTTTAGGGCAACCAAAGAAGACCCAACTGATCAGTTGGGACTTGGGAGGTAGAGAATAGATGGGGACAGGGGCAGTCAGAGGTGGGATTTACCTGTTCTCTGAACTACTCAAAATTTCTGCTACCGGTTCTCCAAAACCTGTCAGAACTGGCTGAATACATATTATACACCTCTGCATATTAGGCATGAAAGCTGGGTGTCTTTGGGCCAATCACCAGGAGACAGTGAGCTCTAGTCTCACCTTATGTTTGAAAGCTGGCTAGGTAATTTTTGGTCAGTTCTAATCCCAATTTAGGCATAAAATCTGGGTAGCTGACCTTGGAGCCGTGGATTTCTCTCAAACCAAAGCACCTCATAGGTTGTTTTTATGAGGAAAACAGGATGAGGAAGGTGTGTGGTAGATATGTTCTCCACCCTATTTGCAAAAATAATAAAGGCAGGAAATGAGCAAATAAGTAAACAATAGGCATGGCACCTTCTAAGATTTTTATGTCATAGAAATAGAAACTCCGGTGCTTCTGATTTCCATCCTTATCATTATCTCCTTCTGCTCCCCAAATAGTTAGTGTACCTCTGTTGTAGTTGATTTTTCTCTGTTGCGTACTTCTAAATGAAGCTCCTACACAAATCATTTTATTTTCTAAGTATAAAGAGGATCCTTGAGGATCCTTCTTCACTTTCCAGATTGTGTGCCATTTTTTTTTTAATGAAAAGGTTAAGAATAATCGCAGTGTCTCAGGAATGGGAAGCTGGGTGATATTTTCATCTGCAGTTTCAACAGCTGTTTTCTTGTTATCCGTACTGGCCTCCCTCGAACAAACAAAGAAGAAGAAAAAACAAATACCAACATGTTTGTACTACACAAATGAAAAAGGAGATGAATGGCTACCAGTTGGACTTGGACAAAATGGAATGAAACGGAACAGAACAGAACATAATAGAATACTTTATTTGGCCAACTGTGATTAGATACCCAAGAAATTTGTCTCTAATGCAGCTCTCAGTGTACAAAAAGCAATGCAATAATAAAAAACACAATTCCTTCCTCCCTCCCACCCTCCATCCTTGTCCCTCTTGTTTGACTTACCTACCTACCTACTTACCTTCCTCCCTTCCTTCCTCCCTCCTTCCTTGTGCTTCTTGTTTGACTTTCTTTCCTTCCTCCCTCCCTTTTTTGACCTTTCTTCCTTCCTCTTTCCCTCCCTCCTTGTACCTCTTGTATGACCGACTTCCTTCCTTCCTTCCTTCCTTCCTTCCTTCCTTCCTTCCTTCCTTCTCTTTTTTGACCTTCCTTCCTTCCCTCTATTTTCCTCTTTCTTTTCTTTTCTTTTCTTTTCTTTTTCTTTTCTTTTCTTTTTCTCTTCTCTTCTCTTCTCTTCTCTTCTCTTCTCTTCTCTTCTCTTCTCTTCTCTTCTCTTCTCTTCTCTTCTCTTCTCTTCTCTTCTCTTCTCTTTTCTGTTGCATATTTAGTCAGTTCTTCTTCTTTTTAATCCTTCAACCAAAAGGAAATTAGTCATAATGAAGCATCAATAAAAGTTAGGAGAAATGTCTTTACCAGCAGAACATCATTCTTATGTTGGAAACTGAGTGCAAAGAATTGTCATGTTTTCTGTAGGCAATGTAAATTATTCAGAGGATATTTATTTTTACAAGTAAGGCAGTATATGGAGGCCTGTTTAGTGCTGTACAAAATGTTCATTTTTTAAAAAAAGTGGGAGATTTTGGTTCAGATGAAAACATACATGAGAATTAGAGCTGACAAAATATTTCCTGCCATTTTGAACAGGCGTACAGTTTGAAATAAATGATATTCGCTATTTACTGTACATTCCTATCAAAATAATATTAATATTATTTAGATTTATTATAGCTGCTTACTCCAAAAGATTCTGGAATTATGCAAGCAGGAAATCATGATAATGATTATTCCATATAAGATAGAATCTAACAGTCATAAGGGAGCTTTGTTCTAATTAACTTATTATTGGTTATTGATCGAGAAGCAATTTTTTTTTACCTTGCAACCAGGAAAAAAAAACAACAAAAGACCTCAGCATAGAAAATCACTCAAACATCATTGATCTAAATTGGGTTGAAATATTTTTAATGGAATAAGGAATGGCAACACTAAGAAAATATGATGCAGTCACAAAGATATTGGATTGGGACTAGCAAAACCTAATCTGGTTTTACTTCTAGTCCATCTTCAGCCAAATTGACTTGGGTGAATTTGGACCTATTAGTCTATCTCAGACCAGAGGTCGTATTCAGAAAGTTGTTTTGGAGAACCGGTAGCAGAAATGTTGAGTAGTTCAGAGAACCAGCAAATCCCACCTCTGACTGGCCCTGCCTCCATCTATTCTCTGCCTCCCATTGAGTCCCAGCTGATCGGCTGGGTCTTCTTGGATTGCCCTGCACAGGAGAATGGAGCTGGAAAGCAGGTTAGTACGGTGGGGAGGGAATGGGATTTTGCAGTATCCTTCCCCTACCTCACCCACCAAGCCATGCCCACAGAACCAGTAGTAAAAATGTTTGAATCCCACCACTGTCTCAGACCAATCCTGCCTCATAAGGCCGTGGTGGCGCAGTGGTTATAATGCAGCATTGCAGGCTAATTTAGCTCAGTGTTGAGATTTTGATCCTGACTGGCCCCTAACATATGGGCACAGAATGTAGGATTGCACACTGACTCTGCCCACAACTGAGTGTTTGATTCTGACCAACGCAAGGTTGACTCAGCCTTCCATCCTTCCCAGGTCGGTAAAATGAGGACCCAGTATTCTGACCCGGCCTTCGCAGAAGCAGGAAACCGAATCCTCACAAAGAAAAATCCCTTTTTAATTACACATGGGGAATTAACGGCATTCACCAACAGAAAATCCAGGCAAGAGCCCTGCAAGGAGTTAACTGAAGCAATAGTCTTTATCAGCTCATTAAGATAAATGCAACGCTGTGAGCTCCCAGCCAGAAGGCTGCAAATTGAGTCAAAGAAACAGACAAACCTCAGTTCTGCCAAGGCAATCTTTGTCCCATGAAACACACGAGTAAACTTTCTAGAAATGTGAATGGTTGTCTGCTGCAACCACTACTCCTTTTTTGTCCTATTTATTCCACAGCCAAGGGAGGGGCCATTCAGCGTCCATGTTTGTTTTGCTTCCCGAGCCACCTCATTGTCTTCCATTGTTCACCTTTCCTATCTGCTCTGCACATAACTTGCATCTGGAACAGGCCCCAGCTGTTCCTCCTCCTTACTCACCTCTGACTCCAAAGGCAGCTGCCTCTCCAGTGGCTGGGAAATGCAGGACGGTCCTGGCTCTATCTCTGCATCTGATGTTGAGCATCCATCAGAGGTTCCAAAACTGGCCCAACCTCCTCCTCATCTGAATCTGCCACCAACTCCATTGGCAGCTGGTGGGCCACAACACCCTTTCTACCTACCTACCTACCTACCTACCTACTGTCAGGGCTCCAACAAATCCACCCTCATTCAAATCAAAGGTCTCTAGCTACATCTCAGAGAAAAGAAAATTGATTTATTAGAGGTTACCATGTTATCGCGTGGCTGGTTGCAGCTTATACTAAATCACATCATACATTTCCCCCTTGACCCTGGTCTTCCCCCCACCCCCTGTGTCAAGTTTGAGGCATGGGCAATAATGAATGGAGACGAGCCAGTTAATGGTGAACTTCAACTTTTTTATTTACACAGTGACAGCTCCCGAAAAACATGCCAGCTACGACCCTCTTATATAGGGAACCCAATAACTATTGAACCAATAAGAATTCAGGAGCACTTGCTCCATTGAACCAATACGAGAGCTCTGTCAATGGCCAATCAGATTCCCCTGAATGGGCCAATCCAATCCTGCCATTGGACAGCCAATCAGAAGTACAGGGCCAGAACCCTGCACTTGACTCCAAGCTCCAAATAACTTTATTAAATTCTATGCATTCACAACACCCCTCCCCCTTGGCTTCTTTTTACAGGGCGCCATTACATAGTCCTTTAGATAGGATGGTTGCTTTATTAGTCTGTTTGATTTTCGCTGTGTGTCTTGCTTTTGGCTACCATTCTGCTGCGGTAGATCGTTGTTTAGCGAAGGGGTTTCTTCAGGTTCAGCGTTCACGTTTCCGTCCTCTCCGCTATTTCTGGTAACTCCTTGAGGTAGACCTACTACCGTCTCAAGATCTCGTTCCTGTGTCCCTATTCCACTATTGATTCTTCCGAACGGGTGTTCTTCTTTCGGAGTTTCGTCTTCTTCTGTATCTCCCCCCACCTCAGTTTGGTCATAAGGGAGTTCAGAAATGCCTGAGCGGAGCCGTGATCGTAATTGATCGATATGGCGTTTCCAAATTTTGTCGTCGAGGCATTTTACAACGTAGGATCTTGGGCCAGTTACACGTATGATTGTTGCTTCAACCCACAGCGGATCACCGGACAGGTTTTTAGCGTATACGCAATCGCCTACCTGGAAGGTACGGCATCGGCTGGTGAATCCGAGTGGTTTTTCCGTCTCATAAGCTGGGTGCAACCGGTCGAGGTGGGANGGTCTTTTTGACGAATTGAACTATGCGCTCAGCCCTTCCATTGGTGGCAGGATGCACAGGTGAGGTGAGCGCATGTCGGATGCCGTGGTCAGCCAGGTATTGCTCGAAGGACAGTGCGGTAAATTGGGCCTGTTGTTGGATACCAGAACGTCTGACAGTCCGTGGGTCGCGAACAGTCTTTCCAGTCTTTTGGTGACTGCTTCAGTGGTCGAGTTCATCATACGGTGGATCTCGAGCCAATTTGAGTAGGCGTCGATGGTTAGAAGAAAGGTGTGGCCTTTGGTCGGCCCCGCAAAATCCAAGTGAATACGGGACCAGGGTCCCCGTGGCGTTTCCCACTCGGTTGGAATGGCTTTTGGTGGGGCGTTGCTCACTTCCTGGCATCTATGACAAGTTTTAACCCAGTTCTCGATGTGTTTGTCGATGCCAGGCCACCAAGCGTAGCTNACTAAGGTGGTGTCACGTTTGGTTTCCCTCGCAATATCTCGGGCAGTTAATGGCGGCGCATGTAGCATTTCAATTTGTAAGGTGGTTAACGTTGGAGCGGGATCGTCAAGAGTCTCTGGGAGTGGTGCCCGGCTCAATGCATAGGCGTGGGGAACAGCTTTTCCCGGGCGGTATTGCAGCCGATAGTTGTAAGCAGCCAAGAATTCTGACCAGCGAGTCATCCTGGGGGATAATATGTAAGGAGTGGGCTTATCTCCAGCTATTATCCCCAATAACGGTTTGTGGTCAGTCACGATAGTAAAAACCCGGCCATACACATACTCGTGAAATCTTTTAACGGCAGATACGATTGCGAGGGCTTCTTTATCGATCTGGCTATAATTTCGCTCAGTTTTTGAAAGTGTCTTGGAAAAATATGCAACAGGGGCTTTGTTACCATTAGGCAGTACATGACTCAAAATGGTGCCCACTCCAAAAGGCGAAGCATCACATGTGATATTTAATGGCAAAGTCTCATTGTACTGCATGAGTACAGCGTCAGAAGTCAGTAGTTTTTTTACATTACGAAATGCCTGTTCTTCTTTATGACCCCATAACCAAATCGCTTTTTTGTCTAGCAAACGATGTAACGGCTCAGCGACAGTTGCTTTATGCAGTAGAAATACATTATAAAAGTTGATGAGGCCTAGGAATGCCTGGAGATCGGCCTTGTTCCGAGGCCTGGGAGCGTTTTTTATTGCTCCCAATTTACTGTCGGTAGGGTGAATACCCTGACTGTCAATTAGGTACCCTAAAAACTCGACGCGATCGGTACACAATTTGCACTTGTTCTTTTTTACTTTAAGGCCGGCGTTTTGAAATGTTTGCAGTACTAACTTTAAACGATCTACCAATATTTTCTTTGTTGGTGCAGCAATCAATACATCGTCAAAGTATGGGACCACACCCTTAATCCCTTGTAGTAACCTCTCCATAAGGCTTTGAAAAATTCCCGGNTAATTTAGCGAAGACTTTTCCGCCCCCAAGGGAATGCAGGAGGTGCTGCACCACCGGCACCGGATAAGCATTTTGCTGTAGGGCGTGGTTCAGGGTGGCCCGGTAGGCCCCACAAATTCGAATTGAACCATCCGGCTTAATTGGCGTTACGATTGGGGTCTTCCAAGGAGAGTGATCAGTAGGTTCTAGTACCCCCTGAGCTATTAGTTTATCAAGCTGTTCATCATTTTTCGGCTTTAAAGCAAACGGAACTCGACGGGGCTTAAGGCGGATGGGAGCTATCTTTGGGTCAAGACTGAACTATATTGGGGTCCCCTTGTACTCGCCTAATTTTTCAGCGAAGACGTCCCGGAATTCGTGGACGAGGTCTTCCTCCCAGTCGCTTCTGCTGACCCGGTTTATGCCAGCCACTTCAATGCCAAGTGGCGCAAACCATTGGAGGCCTAGCAGGCTAGGCCAATCTTTGTCGATCACAGTTAGCGGTAAGTACGCTGTGCGATTCCTGAATGAGACCCTGACTCGAATGGATCCGATGACAGGGATTCTATTTCCTTGATAATCCTTGAGAATAAGTCTTTGATAACGAAGGGCTTGGCGCTGGATAGTAGGAATGAGTTGCTTGAGGGTCTTCCAGGACACCATCGAGAGAGACGATCCGAGTCAACTTCCATTTGGCAGGGCCGGTTCTCGATGACCACAGGAATTCGAATTTTCTTGGCGTCTAAGACAGAGGTGT
>BHEV01012669.1:0-10356 GCA_004319985.1 Emydocephalus ijimae
TTTCGGCCGGTTCGAAATCCCCGCGTCCTGACCAATCAGCACGCGGGGATTTCGGGCATGCGCGTTAGGACACAGCACAGGTGTTGGACTAGAAGACCTCCAAGGGTCCTTCCAGCTCTCTTCTATTTTGAAATGTTGGTGGGGAAGTTTAAACTAGCAAGAACTGCAGTCGAGTTTGGTGTTTTAAGCACATTGAATTTCCAAACCTTCTGCATTAAAATGTCAGGGCAATTATGCAATAAATCATCTATGAAGTTCATAAACTTAAAGCAAATTCTCACTTGGGATTCAATATGCATCAACAAATTCCACTCTACTTCGGGCAAATACATCGTATTTGAAAATAAGAATCATTTAAGCATCCCAATCCATATCAGCCCGTATCTGTTAATTTCTAATTTTCAAAATGACAGTTTGCTTACAGTGCAGCATGTTGATCCAAGTCCTCCAATAAGAAGACTGAAATAATGCATATTTAAAGAGGCCAGATGTAAAAAAAGAGCAGAGATGGTGAGGGCAGTGTTAAGTTCTGTGCATGGGCGCTAAGAAGGAGACGAGCCGGTGAACAGTGAACTTCAAACTCTTTATTAACATGGTGTAACAACTCAACTCTATGGCCGCAACGGCCCCCTTTATATAGGCAAGCTCTTGAGTATTTAACCAATGAAAACACAGGGAGCACTAGCTCCGTTAACCAATGGGAGAGGCTCGTTAATAGCCAATCAGATTCTCCTGAATGGGCCAATCCGATGTCGCTATTATCGGCCAATCAGAAGTGCAGGGCCAGAACCCTGCACTTTACTTCAAGCTCTTAATAATCTTTATTCAAGCACTTTTATTAATTAACAACACCCCTTCCCCCCGGGTTCCATTTAAGGGGTGCAGTCACGGAGTCTTTGAGGTAGGCAGGTTGTTTTGATTGTCTATTTGATTTACATTGTTCTCCCGGTATTTGGCGACAGTCTTGTTGGGGTAGGACGTTATCTGGTGAAGAGGGTGCCTCCAGTTCTGTATGCAAATTTTCGTTGCCGCTAATGTTCTCGGCATCTCCTTGAGGCGAGCTCACCCCCATCCCCGATCCTTCTTCACATGTTGCCTCTGAGCGGTCATTACTTCCGCTTGTGCTTTCTGCCATTTCAAATTCAGCTTCCTCGGCATCTCCTCCCCCCTCAGTTTGGAAGTCAGGGGACTCGGAGATCCCCGACTGTAGCCTTGAACGCAGCTGATCAATATGGTGCTTCCATATTTTATCGTCGCGACATCTCACGCGGTACGATCTGGGGCCGGTTACTTGGACTACAGTTGCCTCGACCCACAATGGATCACCTGAAAAGTTCCTAGTGAAAACCAAGTCGCCTACCTGGAAGTTACGGCATTTCCCGCTGGATCCATGTGGTTTTTCAGGTTCATATGATGGGTGCAGACGGTCGAGGTGGGAGCGGAGCTTCTGCCCCATCAATAACTCTGTGGGAGTTTTGTTGGTGACGCTGTGTGGAGTGATATGCTGCAAAAAGAGTATCCAGTTAATCTTGTCTTCTATATCACCATAGTCCATTTTATGCAAGGTTTTCTTGACGAATTGTACCATGCGCTCGGCCCTTCCATTGGCCGCAGGATGCGCCGGCGAAGTCAGTGCATGGCGAATACCGTGGTCCGCCAGGTACTGTTCAAAGGACAACGCGGTAAATTGGGGCCCATTGTCGGATACCAGAATGTCTGGTAATCCGTGTGTTGCGAATAGTCTGTCTAGTTTCCTGATGACTGATTCGGTTGTTGTATTTCTCATCTCATGAATTTCAAGCCAGTTTGACAAGGCATCCACCGTTAATAAAAATGTGTGTCCTTTGGTAGGTCCCGCAAAGTCCAGATGAATACGGGACCATGGTCCCCTCGGTGTTTCCCATTCAGTCAGGGTTGCTTTCGGAGGGGCGTTGCTTACTTCCTGCATTTGTCACAAGCTTTTACCCATGTCTCGATCTGCTTGTCGATACCCGGCCACCACGCGTAGCTTCGTGCGAGGGTTTCATGCGCATGATGCCGGGGTGGCCATCGTGCAAGGTTCTTAGCATCGCTCGTCGTAACCGCTCTGGGACAACGATTCTATCTCCCCAGATAATGCAGCCCTTCTGGGAAAACAGTTCCATTTGTTGATTCTTGAATGGGACGTAGTCGTCAGGTATCTGGTCCAATGGCCATCTGCGCTCAACCCAACTGAGGACTCGTGCTAAAATGGAGTCGCGTTTCATTTCAATCACGATATCTCAGGCTGTTAGTGGCGGTGTTCGAAGTGTCTTGATCTGCAATGTTGTCACTGTCGGAGTGGGCTCATCAATGGTCTCCGGAAGTGGTGCACAGCTCAATGCGTCGGCATGGGGAATGGCCTTCCCCGGGCAGTGTTGCAACTTGTAATTATATGCAGCCAAGAATTCTGACCAGCGAGTCATTCTGGGAGATAATATATAAGGGGTTGGCCTATCTCCCGCTATTATTCCCAGCAAAGGTTTGTGGTCAGTCACAATAGTAAAGGCTCGGCCATATACATATTCATGAAATCTCTTAACATCAGACACAATACCAAGGGCCTCTTTATCAATTTGATTGTAATTGCGTTCTGCTTTTGATAGCGTCTTAGAGAAATAGGCAACAGGGGCTTCACTACCGTTTTGCAAAACATGGCTCAAAATGGCGCCCACTCTGAATGGTGATGCATCACACGTGATCGTTAAAGGCAAAGTCTCGTTGTACTGCATCAGCACAGCATCAGAAGTCAATAAATTTTTCACATGTCGAATCGCCTGCTCCTCTCTGTTTCCCCATACCCAGGTTGCTTTTTTGTCCAACAAACGATGTAGAGGTTTGGCTACGGTTGCTTTGTGAGGCAGGAAAACATTATAAAAATTGATAAGGCCGAGAAAAGCCTGGAGGTTGGCCTTATTTCAGGGTTTTGGGGCATTTTTGATTGCCCTAAGTTTGCTATCGGTGGGGTGAATGCCTTGACTATCAACTAAATATCCTAAAAATTCTACACGATCTGTACATAGTTGACACTTGTTTTTTTAACTTTGAGACCTGATTCTTTAAATCTCTGGAGAACCAACCTCAGGCGATCCTTTAGTACTTTTCGAGTCGGGGCAGCGATTAACACATCATCAAAATATGGGACAACACCTTTTATCCCTTGTAATAGTCTTTCCATCAAACTTTGAAAGATTTCTGGGGCTACGCTTTCTCCGAACTGGAGTCGGATACATTTAAACGCGCCGCGGTGCATAACAATCGTTTGGGCCTCTGCCGTTTTTTTGTCTACAGGCAGTTGTTGGTATGCCTGGGCTAAGTCTAGTTTAGCGAAGACTTTTCCGCCCCCCGGGAATGGAGGAGGTGTTGCACCACCGGTACTGGGTAAGCGTTTTGTTGAAGGGTGTGGTTCAGGGTGGCTCAGTAGTCCCCACAAATTCTTATCGATCCATCCGGCTTGATGGGTGTCACGATTGGGGTTTCCCAGGGAGAGTGATCGGTTGGTTCTAACACACCCTGGGCTATTAATTTATCAAGCTGCTCGTCAATCTTTGGTTTAAGGGCAAATGGAACTCGACGAGGCTTAAGGCGGATGGGAGCTATTTTGGGATTGAGGTTAAATGATATCGGGGTCCCCTTGTACTCGCCTAATTTTTCTGCAAAGACATCCTGGAATTCATGGACGAGGTCTTCTTCCCAATCGCTGCTGCAGGTTCGGTGAATGCCGGCTACTTCAATTCCGAGTGGAGCGAACCATTGGAGGCCTAACAAACTAGGCCGATCCCTGTCGATTACAGTCAGGGGCAGGAATGCTGTATGGTTCTTAAATGATACTCGGACTCGGCTGGATCCAACGACCGGAATTTGATTTCCTTGATAGTCTTTGAGTATGAGTCTTTGGAATCTGAGGTCTTGCCGCCAGACAGTAGGGATGAGCTGCTTGAGGGTCTTCCAGGAAACCATCAAGAGAGATGATCCTGAATCGACTTCCATCAGGAAGGGCTGGTTTTGATAGCCACTTTCACTCGGATCTTCTTGGCATCAAGAGATGAGGCATGACCGATCGTGATAGTTTGGTGAGCCTCTTCTCATTTCGTTGAGTGGTTTAGGGTTTTGTTTCTGTAGGAGTGGTTGTTCCATTGGTGGTTCACGGGTTCTCTCTTTACAGGATGGCTTCCTGTCTGTTGGCGATAGTTAGCCCCCCTCGAGGGCTGGCTGGGTCCTAGCTTGCTTCTACAGACCCGTCCGATATGGCCTCTTTTCCCGCACACATGGCAGAGCGCGTCGAGGAATTTGCATTCTACCGGGGGTGGCTTGCTCCACAACCAGCGCATTGGTACTGCGATCTCTGGCGTTGGTCTCATTCGGACCGAAGTCAGTGGACCTCTTCTTCATCACTTTCTGATGATGATTCGAGGTCCTCGTGGTGGGCTGTCATAGGCTGTCCTTCTGACTGAGGTGAAATTTCACAGGCGAGTTGGCAAAGCGGGGCGTGGGTGTGGCGTATTCGGGCAGCCAACTTCCTGGTTGCTTCTGCTGTAGCAGCTTGAGCGATGGCATCTGTAAAGCTAATGTCGCTTTTCGCAATCAGCTTACTCTGTGTGCCTGGAGCATCTAATCCCAGAACTATTCAGTCTCTCAGGGCTTCTTCGAGGTCGGCAAACCCGCATAGGCCACCCAGATTCCGGAGATCCGCTATGAAATCAGCAACACTTTCGCCCTTCTGCTGACTTCTCTGGTAAAATTCATGCCTTCTAACGAGCGTGGGCACGGTCGGTGCATAGTGGGCCCTCAGCAGGGGTTCGAGGACATCCCAGTCCATAGACTTTACTTCTGCTGGTTTCGCTAGTGCCTTGGCCATCTTGAATATGGTCAGCCCGCAATGAGTTAGGAATACCGCCCGTTTCTTTCCAGTAGTGGCATCCTTCAAATTGTTGGTCTCCAGAAACATCTTGAAGTGATCCATTTAAGAGTCCCAGTCTTCTTGCGCCGGGTCGAATGGAGCGGGTGGTATGACGCCACAGGACATGGTTCTGCCATTGGTGTGTTTCAGTCACGTGCTCTGTTATCGTTCTTTGTCGTTCAGTCAGCTCTGACATCTCCACATCCCATCCTCGTCGCCAGTGTTAAGTTCTGCACATGGGCGCTAAGAAGGAGACGAGCCGGTGAACAGTGAACTTCAAACTCTTTATTAACATGGTGTAACAACTCAACTCTATGGCCGCAATGGCCCCCTTTATATAGGCAAGCTCTTGAGTATTTAACCAATGAAAACACAGGGAGCGCTAGCTCCGTTAACCAATGGGAGAGGCTCGTTAATAGCCAATCAGATTCTCCTGAATGGGCCAATCCGATGTCACTATTATTGCCCAATCAGAAGTGCAGGGCCAGAACCCTGCACTTTACTTCAAGCTCTTAATAATCTTTATTCAAGCACTTTTATTAATTCACAACAGGCAGAGAATAAGTACCACTGCATTGTATAAAGAAAGCCTTTGAAGATAGCTCAGACAGAGCTCTAAGGCTGAACAGCAAAATTGATTCTAAGCACTATGCTAAAAATTAGCATAGTTTAGCTAAAGGTTATCCTGCTTCATTTTTATGGAGACATTTGTTTTCATCTCTTTCTCACTTAGTTTGAAAGTTCCAACTAGCTTGTGTAAACATTCACAGCTGTTTGTTTCAACAAAGGGAAAAATCCACAAGTCAGTAATAATGGTGTGTTTGGAAGACCTGTCCTACTCTACTCTACTCTACTCTACTCTACTCTACTCTACTCTACTCTACTCTACTCTACTCTACTCCACTCCACTCCACTCCACTCCACTCCACTCCACTCCACCCCAATGTTTGTAATATTGTCCTTCTTCCTGAAGGAAAGAGGTTAATCCCATCCCTAGATGGGTGATTGATGGGTTTCCCTGCCCTAATCCTGTCAGTTATGGTTGTTTATTGACTTGATTCAGTGTGTGTCAGCTGCATTCCAGCTGTAACTGTTAAGTGGTTCTTGCTTGTGTGCCTGGAGCTATTAACTGAAGGGAGAGAATTGGGGGGGGGACCCTTCTCTTGCACTTTATTTTTAGTTGGTTCTCCAAGCCGCATAAGCAATTAACTAACCATTCTGGTGAACCAGTGAGAACCAGCTAAATCCCACCACTGATCACATCCCATTCTTCAGTTCTGTTCGGTTCCATTCCAGTCAATTCCAGTCCATTCCATTCCATTCGAGTCCATTCCATTCCATTCATTTATATTTTGGGATATATAGGGCAATGTAAATAAGACTAATATAGCAACAAAATGTACTATAATCACCCTCAGAACCAATAATAAAAATATTGGACTTTTAGAATCAATCGCCAAAATCTCATTGCTTTTCTATAGTGTATATATACTGTGTATATCTCTATCTCTATCTCTATCTCTATCTCTATCTCTATCTCTATCTCTATCTCTCTATCTCTCTATCTCTCTATCTCTCTATCTATTATCTATCTATGATCAGTAGAGGGGCGGGCATAAGTAGTGTACTAACATGCCTATCATTCCACTCATTGTATTTTTATTCTCTTATTCTCATTCTTGTGTTTGTTTGACAAAATTCCAATCAATAAAACAAATAAATAAAATATACTCCTGTAAGCATCCTTCGGCATTCTGATCACGAGGCAGCATTTGAGAAAAGGTGAGCTGGGATACACACCTGCAATTCCCTCCCCACAAACGTGTTTCATCTGTTCTCCTGCACAACACAGTAGGAAGCTGAGAATGTGATTGCTACTCCCCCCCATTTTTTTTTTTCATTTTAAGGAGACAATAGAAAAGGTAAGTTATGCTGCCCCGTTGGGCATCGTCAGGGAAGTAGAAGAACATCAGCATGTCCGCACTTTTCTATTTTAGGTACACAGCAGAATGATGACTAAGTTAATAAAACAAGCAAATTAATTATAGAGAATAAACATTTGAATTGCCAGAGGGCAGATGTTGCTATTTGTTCAGAAACGAGCCATTTTCTTTTCTTCTCTCATCTTCTAGCTACTTCCAAGATTGAAGTGGCAACACCTGTTGTCCTGTTATGGCCTAACAGCTGAACCAAAGGAGGAGGAGGTGTGGAAGCCAGGGTCAGCATCAGGGCAACCTGAGAGCTCTGAGGGGGAAGAAGGAATGGAGCAGAGGAGGAAAAGCTGTGTCCAGTGCCTGATGCACAGGTGTGCAGAAGGCAGAGGAGAGGAGAGCAGTGGAAATCTATGGGCTGATCCTGGGGAAGAAAGAGCCACCGCTGACAACAAGGCCCCACCCTAGCTCTGGGGATAAAATGCAGTGGGTGGAGATGAATAGAATAGGCAGATAACTATTCATCTTCTGGCCAGATGGACTTGTTAGCCAACTTTTTGCCGGAGCTGCCGACATTCCTAATAAAGGAATCTTTTGAGTTCACATCAGAGGGTTTTCAAGTTTGGGGAGCTAGATCAGAACTTACTGTCGGCTTTAGAGTCCCTATTCAGTGCTGCCATATAGCTTGAGAAAGTGGGAAAGGGGTGATGTTAATTGAGTAGCTCTTAGTAGATAAAACAAAATTCTTTTGTTCGTTCAAGGTCAAGGAGTGTGGCACAGAAAGAATTGAAATTTACATTGGGATTAGTTCATGGGATGTGATGATGAGTAAAAAGGGGATGGTTTGTAGGTTGGGACATTGTGGGAAGTCCGGGAACCTTTTAGTTTCAAAATTCCACAGATGTTCCCCGGTGCTATTCTAATGCAAGTTCTTTTGAGATTATGCTTGTCTCAGAGTTACTGATCGGAATGGATGTTTCCTGGAACACTGACACATATCCTTTCACTCATGTATGGGTTAAAATGTTCTCCTCTGAGATACATTCTATTAGAAAACATAGACATTGTTTGGAAAAATTGGTGTGTATGTATGCCCGCATGCATCTCTCTCTCCCTCTCTCCCTCTCCCTCCTTCTCTCTCTCTCTGTCTCTGTCTCTTTTTGTATTTGTTATGAACTGGGCATGGGTCAAAATAATTTGGAGACGGTCATTGAACAGTGAACTTCAGCTCTTTATTTGCATAGTGACTTGGATAACAACAACAGTTAACTCTGCCTTATATAGGCATCTTCCGTACATTTCAACCAATAACGAACTAGGAATGCTAGCTCTCTTAACCAATAGTAACTCTTAGTTAAGGACCAATCAGGTCCGTTCGAGCTGACCAATCCTGGTCTAGCCGCCTGACAGCCAATCAGAAGTGCAGGGCCAGAACCCTGCACTTTACTTCAAGCTCAGACTTTATTAAACTACTGTATACACAACACCCCTTCCCCCTGGCTTCTCAAATCCGGTATGGTCACATAGTCCTTCAAATAGGACGGTTGTCTTTTAAGTGTTTTAGACTTCCGTTGGATTGGCTGATTGCAATCCTGTTGAGGTAGTCCGTTGCTGAGCAGCGATTCTGCTTCAGGTTCAGGATTTATTTCTTCCTCGTTTCCAACATTGTCCTCTATTCCCTGAGGTGTAATTGTTTCCTCTTCTTGCCCCATTTCTTGCGTGTCGCTCACGTCGTCATTCCCTTCAAGCGGGTTCCCTGGAACTCCCTCATTGTCCGTACTCTCCCCCCCTCAGTTTGGTCATAGGGGAGCTGTTGACTGGCTGGTGCAAGTCGTGACCGCAATTGGTCGATATGCCGTTTGTACAGTTTATTATCCAGGCATTGCACTATGTAGGATTTGGGGCTGGTTACACGTACTACTGTCGCTTCTATCCATAACGGGTGGCCTGATTAGTTCCATGCATAAACGAGGTCTCCTACCTGGAATGTGCGACAGCGGCTGCTGGACCCTATTGTTTTCTCCGGTTCATAGGCAGGGTGCAACCGGTCGAGGTGGGAGCGGAGTCGTCGTCCCATCAGTAATTCCGCGGGAGTTCTCCGGGTAATGCTGTGTGGTGTGATGTGTTGCAAGAAGAGGATTTGATTCACTTTTTCGTCGATATTATTATAGTCCATTTTTAGTAATGTCTTTTTTGTATACTGGACCATGTGTTCTGCTCGGCCGTTGGTCGCAGGGTGCGCCGGCGAGGTGAGTGCATGGCGGATGCCACAGTCAGCGAGGTACCGCTCGAACATTAATGCAGTAAACTGTGGTCCGTTATCGGACACCAGGACGTCCGGTAAGCCGTAGGTTGCAAAGAGTCTGTTCAATATTTTAATCACCGCTTCGGATGTTGTAGTCGTCATACGATGGATCTCCAGCCAATTGGAGTATGCGTCGACTGTGAGTAGGAATGTGTGGCCTCTGGCCGGTCCCGCAAAGTCCAGGTGTATTCGGGACCATGGCCCACGTGGCGTCTTCCATTCTGTAGGGATGGCTTTTGGAGGAGCGTTGCTGGCTTGTTGGCAATTTGGGCAAACTTTAACCCACTGCTCAATTTGCCGATCCATACCCGGCCACCACGCGTAGCTTCGTGAAAGCGCCTTCATGCGCACGATGCCGGGGTGGCCCTCGTGTAGAATTTGTAGTGGTGTCTTCCGGAGTTGTTCTGGAATCACGACTCTATCGCCCCAGATGATGCAACCTTTCTGAGAGAACAGTTCAGTTTGTCGTGATTTGAATGGTGCGAAGTCATCTGGGACTCGGTCAAATGGCCATCCCCATTCTACCCAGCTTAGAACTCGGGCTAGGGTGTGGTCTCGTTTGGTTTCTCTCGCGATGTCTCGTGCAGTCATGGTGGTGAGTTGAGTGCTTCTATTTGCAACATGGTTGCCATTGGTGCTGGATCGTCGAGAGTCTCTGGAAGCGGTGCTCGGCTCAATGCGTCGGCGTGGGGAATTGCTTTCCCCGGGCGATATTGCAGTCGATAATTATACGCAGCTAGGAATTCTGACCATCGGGTCATCCTAGGGGATAATATGTAGGGGGTAGGCTTGTCCCCGGCTATTATCCCTAGCAACGGTTTGTGGTCAGTAACAATTGTGAAAATTCTCCCATACACATATTCGTGGAATTTCTTCACAGCTGAGACAATTGCAAGGGCTTCTTTATCGATTTGTCCATAGTTCCTCTCTGCTCTTGAAAGAGTTTTTGAAAAGTACGCACTAGGGGCTTCATTCCCATTAGGCAGCACTTGGCTCAAAATGGCGCCTACGCCGAAAGGGGATGCATCGCAGGTGATGACTAATGGTAAAGTCTCGTTATACTGCATAAGTACAGAGTCAGATGTGAGNNNACATGATAACCCCAAACCAGCGACAGTTGCCTTGTGCGGTAAGAACACATTATAAAAATTTATGAGGCCTAAAAACGCCTGGAGATCAGCTTTGTTACGTGGCCTGGGAGC
>BHEV01012669.1:10374-27159 GCA_004319985.1 Emydocephalus ijimae
CCCTCTTGCAATTTTTTAAGAACACATTTTAAATGGTGCTGTAGAATTTTTTCCGTAGGGGCCGCTATTAGTACATCATCGAAATAAGGGACCACGCCCTTGATTCCCTGTAATAACCTTTCCATGAGGCTCTGAAATATCCCTGGGGCTACACTAACACCGAATTGCAGCCGGGTGCATTTGAAGGCACCCCGGTGCGTCACAATCGTTTGGGCCTGTGCCGTTTTTTCATCCACTGGCAATTGTTGATAAGCTTGAGCTAAATCTAATTTAGCGAAAACCTTCCCGCCCCCCAGGGAATGGAGGAGGTGTTGTACCACAGGGACTGGATGTGCATTCTGCTGTAAGGCGTGGTTCAGAGTGGCCCAATAGTCCCCACAAATTCAAATCGACCCGTTGGCTTAATGGACGTCACAATAGGGGTTTCCCAGGGTGAGTGATCGATGGGTTTTAGTACACCTTGAGCAATTAATTTGTCGAGTTGTTCGTCGATTTTCGCTTTTAGTGCGAATGGAACTCGACNTCGGACTCGGCAGGACCCGATGACAGGGATTCGATTCCCTTGGTAGTCCTTGAGGATGAGGCATTGAAATTTGAGGTCTTGGCGTTGGGCTGTGGGGATACGTTGCTTGGGTGTCTTCCACAACACCATCGAGAGAGATGATCCCGAGTCAACTTCCATGAGGCACGGCTGGTTCTCGATGGCTACGGTGACTCGGATCTTCTTAGTGTCCAAGGCGGAGGCGTGACCGATAGTGATAGTATGGTGAGCCTCTTCTCTCTGCATGGCTGGATTTCTGTCGGAGTGGTTTACTGGCGTTCGCCTTACAGGACGGCTTCCTGTCAATTGGTGGTAGTTAGCCCCCTTAGAGGCCTGGGTAGGGCCTGGCAGACTGTGGCAGACCCGCCCGATGTGGCCTCGTTTCCCGCAGTCGTGGCAGAGCGCATTGCGGAATTTGCATTCGGACCTGGCATGGTTGGCTCCACAGCCAGCGCAAGGGCGTAAGGACTTCGGACGATGGTCTCGATTGGACCGCAGTCGGTGGACCCATTCTTCGTCGCTGTCTGACGACGAAGAGAGGTCCTCATGGTGCGTGGTAGCGGCCTTCTCCTCTGTGCTGGTGGGAGCATCCCCGGTCGTTGGCGGTATAGGATTTCGGGTTTTTCGAAGCTGTGCGGCTGACTTCTTGGTCGCCTCAGCCGCGACCGCATCAGCGATGGCATCAGCAAGGCTGATGTCGCCTTTCGCCATCAACTTGCTTTGCAGTGCTGGTGCATCCAAGCCCAGAACTATTCGATCTCTCAGTGCCTCTTCCAAATCGGCGAATCCGCAGAGGCCCCCCAAATTTCGGAGGTCTGCCATGAAATCGGCCACGCTCTCTCCCTTACGTTGGTTTCTCTGATAAAACTCGTGGCGTCTCACGAGTGTAGGCACGTTCGGAGCATAGTGGCCTTTCAGGAGGGGTTCCAGGTCGTCCCAGCTCATGGCCTTCACTTCTCGAGGCTTGGCGAGCGCTTTGGCCATCTTGAAGACGGCTGGGCCGCAATGCGTTTGGAATAACGCTCTCTTCTTTGCCGGTGTGGCGTCTTTGAGGTTGTTCGTCTCGAGAAACATTTGAAAACGATCCATGTAGGATTCCCAATCCTCTTGGTTTGGGCCGAACGGAGCGGGTGGTACGATGCCGCCGGCCATGGTTTCCATTGTTGGCGTTGTCTTTCACGTGCTCGGTGTTTGCTTCTCAGTTCTTTGGTTCAGGCGTCTCCACATCCCACCTTCGTCGCCAATGTTATGTACTGGGCATGGGTCAAAATAATTTGGAGATGGTCATTGAACAGTGAACTTCAGCTCTTTATTTGCATAGTGACTTGGATAACAACAACAGTTAACTCTGCCTTATATAGGCATCTTCCGTACGTTTCAACCAATAACGAACTGGGAACGCTAGCTCTCTTAACCAATAGTAACTCTTAGTTAAGGACCAATCAGGTCCGTTAGAGCTGACCAATCCTGGTCTAGCCGCCTGACAGCCAATCAGAAGTGCAGGGCCAGAACCCTGCACTTTACCTCAAGCTCAGACTTTATTAAACTACTGTATGCACAACAGTATTTGGCAATAGGTTTGATCATTTCAAAACTTAATACACCTGGCCAATGCTACATTTGAGGGCTATCAAAAATCTGTCGCCAGAAACATCCTTCAATCATTTATCCTTTTAGTTCAGGGTACAATTAATCTCAAATGAAACCGATCTGCTGGCCCTAGCATTCTGGCAGCTGCAATCTACTCATATCAAACTTGCTGAGGTCAGGAGACACTGGACTGGATCACTGATATTAACCAACATTAATGTACTTCTAATGTACTCAGTGTACTTCTAACAACCTAAAATTGTAGATGGTGTTTCTATTATGTAAACACTACAAAATTTACAACCATTGTATTACTCTCTAAAGTGAAGATATCTTGCTTATGCCATTCCGTAAACTCTTTTGGCTCAGTTGTGGTTGTAAGGCAAGGACTAGCTGTAATTCCTTACAAGCAGATGTACCCAAGCTGTTGTTTCTTTTTTAATGTAAGTACGCTCCTTGAATGGAAATTGCAAATTAGTTTTCCCTGTCCCCCTGCTGTGCATTAATTTTGTTCATCTAACAGAATAAGAGCTCGGAGCTTACCCACTATGGCGTTAGGTAGGTTTGTAGTAACCCATCTTGAAGATGATTCAATAAATACTGGAATGTTGTGGTAATGGAGGAGAAACAAGTCTCTAGATTAAAAAAAAATCTATGGTTTAGATTTGCCATTTTTAAAACTGAAAATCCCATTCAAACCCCACTGAAACCATCTATTTTGATGTCTATGGAGATTCTCAGTCATCCAGGTCATGGTTGTCCCAAAAGTGCTTTTTTTCAAGAGGCAACTGGATTTTCTTGTTTTTCTTTGAAAAGACATTTCACTTCTCAGAAGAAGAAGCTTCTTCAGCTCTGACTGGATGGTGGGGAATGGAAGGATTTATATTCCTTACAGACAGCTGGTCATTTGCATCCTTTTAGAGGGTTGTTGAAGCATTTGGATGAGAAGTAAAATGTCTTCAGAAAAAACAACAAGAAGAAAGTCCAGTTGCCTCCTGAAAAAGCACCTTTGGGATAACCATAACCTGGATAACTGAGAATGTCTTCAAACTTTTAGCCACACAATTTGGAACAAATATCCTTCGAATGGTTGTGGGAGTTGGAATGGATTTCCAGAGAAAACTTAGGTGAACCTGAAGATACAGATAAACCTCCAAGTGGCCTCAATGACTCTCTAAAAGAATGCAAATGACCAGCCTTCTGCAAGGAATATCAATCCTTCCATTCCTCACTATCCAGTCAGAGCTGAAGAAGCTTCTTGGATGAGAAGGGAAACACGTTAAAAAACAAACAAACAAGAAAGTCCAGTGGCCTCTTGAAAAGAAAAACACTTTTGGGGCAATCTATTTTGATTCAGCCTCTGGAGGTAAACTCCATTATAGATAATTAGTACGTGAGTATCTCTTTTTCTGAACCTACATTAAGCTAAAGTGCTGAGAATAGATTTTCTAGTATTAAGTGGACACCGGCTGGAACAATTCAAGGAGCAATTCAATTTCTCCTTTTATTATATTTTTTTTAAAAGCTCAAATAGATATTGAACAATAAGACAAAAGAGATTGGTGAAGAGAAATTCATCTTAGGATGTTAGAAAGCAGAGAGTGGACAAGATAGACAACATACGTCTGTTCTTAAATAAAACTTGAGGCAGAAAACAGTTAAAGATTAAGAGTAATTGATTATGTTTGCCAGTTATAGCTACAGATTCATTTTCTCTACAGCCTTTAGTCTTTTGCAATCATCATGATGAGCTCCTGCAAGCACTTTTAAAAACTTTTTTTGTGAAACCTGAAATATCAACTATCCGTCATACATCTTATTGATGGCTATGTTAATTTTATCACCTACACCTTGCTGTTTTTTTTTTTTTGAAGCTCACTGAAGATCACATGTGTGAAAGAATTGATTTTTTTAGTATTCTCCAAGGATAGTATACACTGAAAAATAGATTAGAATAGAGTAGAGTAGAGTAGGGTAGAGTAGGGTAGGGTAGGGTAGGGTAGGGTCGAGTAGAAAATAATAGAATAGAGTGGAATAGAGTAGAGTAGAGTAGAGTAGAATAGAATAGAATAGAATAGAATAGAATAGAATAGAATAGAATAGAATAGAATAGAATAGAATAGAATAGAATAGAATAGAATAGAATGTAGGGTAGCATAGAAAAGAATAGAGTAGGGTAGGGTAGGGTAGGGTAGGGTAGGGTAGGGTAGAGTAGAGTAGAATAGGGTAGAGTAGAATAGAAAATAATAGAATAGAGTGGAATAGAGTAGAGTAGAATCGAATCAAATAGAATAGAATCAAATAAGAATAGAATAGAATAGAATAGAAGAGTAGAGTAGAGTAGAATCAAATCAAATCGAATAGACTAGAATCAAAATAGAATAGAATAGAATGTAGGGTAGCATAGAAAAGAATAGAGTAGAGTAGGGTAGAGTAGAGTAGAGTAGAAAATAATGGAATAGAGTGGAATAGAGTAGAGTAGAATCAAATCAAATAGAATAGAATCAAATTAGAATAGAATAGAATAGAATAGAATAGAATAGAATAGAATAGAATAGAATAGAATAGAATAGAATAGAATAGAATAGAATAGAATAGAATAGAATGTAGGGTCGCATAGAAAAGAATAGAGTAGGGTAGGGTAGGGTAGAGTAGAGTAGAGTAGTGTAGAATAGGGTAGAGTAGAGTAGAAAATAATAGAAGAGAGTGGAATAGAGTAGAATCGAATCAAATAGAATCGAATCAAAGTAGAATAGAATAGAATAGAATAGAATAGAATAGAATAGAATAGAATAGAATAGAATAGAATAGAATAGAATAGAATTCTTTGTTGGTGAAGTGGGATTGGACACATAAGGAATTTGTCTCTGGTGCATAAGCTCTCAGTGTCCATATGAGCCACACGTGATAAATCATGATCAGAGCAAGGTAAATAAAGAGGAACTTCAGCAATTTTTATTTAACAGTTTTGTCATTCTGAAGAAATATGAATTCAGAGAAAATTGTTTTAGATTAGTCTGATGTCTGAACTAGATCAATATTTTTTTTTAGTCTACCAAGGACAGCTAAATAGAAAAGATGAACCATGAAGGTAGATAACAGAATAACAGAATTGGAAGGGACTTTGGAGATCTTCTAGCCCAACTCCCTGGTCAAGCAGAATAAGCTATACCACTCCAGACAAATGGATGTCCAATCTCTTCTCGAAAACGTCCAGTGATGGAGCATCCACAATTTCTGAAGGCAAGCCGTTCCACTGGTTAATTTTTCTCATTGCCAAGAAATTTCTCCTTAATTCTAGGTTGCTTTTCGCCTTGATTAGTATCCATCCACTGTTTCTTGTCCTCCCTTCGGGTGCTTTGGAAAATAGGTTGACCCTCAAATATTGGAACACTGCTATCATGTTGCCCGTAATCCTTCTTTTTACTAGACATATCCAATTCCTGCAACCATTCATATATTTTAGTCTCCAGCCCACTAATCACCTTTGTTGCTAATGCTCAAAATCCAAATACAGTAGGGCTTATTTTGAGAACAGTGCACAGATACAAAATTACGTATGTTTGCAGGTTGTCGTTCTCTTTTACTAAGTTGCAAAATCACTGCGATGCTATTGTGTAGGCGGCTGACATGGAGACTTAGGGAAACATGTTGAGGTAAGCAGAATGCGGAAGGAGAGAAATGTTGTTCTTAATACTGTTTTGAATTACCTAATTGTGACCTACTTCTGTTATGAAACTCTCCACGATGAATTTGGCAGAAAGATGGGAAGGTGTGACCTCCATGCTCGACTTGTGGGTGAATTGTAATCACAACTCCAAGAGCAATTCTCATTGATAAACTGCCTTAGGCTGCTGGTAATTGGAGTTCAGTCATACCAATCTGTTTTTCTTGGGTTAGAGATGGAGTATAACGGTTGAATGTAGAAGGTCCTAGTTTCTGCCAAAGGCTTTTCCAGTTAACACAAGGAAGAAGCAGCACTTAAAAAATCCAGGGAGTCCTCAACTTATGACCATAATTGAAATTGGAATACACACACACACACAGAGATGCATACATACACATACACACACACACACATATATATATGTGTGTGTGTGTGTGAATAGATGTAGATATATAGATGTAGATAGAGTTTGGATATAGATATATAGAGATGTAGATATAGAGATAGAGATTAGATATAGAGACATAGACATATATATAGATTAGATATAGATGTATATATGTGTGTGTGGATAGATAGATAGATAGATAGACAGACAGACAGACAGACAGACAGACAGACAGATAGATAGATAATAGGTAAGTAGGTAGATAGGTAGACAGGATAGATTAGATAAATAGATAGATAGATAGATAGATAGAGATAGAGAGAGAGAGAGAGAGAGAGAGAGAGGATGCAGGCAGTGGTGGGCAGGCTATTGCTGGTTCAAACCGGTTCACCCTTACCTGTAGTTCTGACCACTAGGTGGGCCTGCCCACCCGCTCAGGTGCTATGTCATCCTATATATCTCACTCTCTGGCTGGCTTGCCCTGCCCACTCAGCTCAGCTGATTTCCACACTTTGCCCACTCTATTCATCATGGCTGCCGTGCACATGAAATTGCCATGTGTTTGAAAGATGGTGTGAAGTGGGTGCACGCACACTCAGAATTTTAGTTCTGTACTAGATGAACCAACTATTAAATTATGTGTAGCCCACCTCTGGATATATGTATAGATTAGTTAGAGATATATAGATGTAGATAGAGATAGGTATGGGTGTCGATATATAATATATAGATGTAGATACAGAGATAGATAGATAGATAGATAGATAGATAGATAGATAGATAGATAGATAGATAGATAGATAGATAGATAGAGGTAGAGGTAGAGATACAGATACAGATACAGATACAGATACAGATACAGATACAGATACAGATACAGATACAATAGAATAGAATAGTTAGAGTAAAGAGTGTAGAGTAGAAGAGTGTAAAATAGAGTAGAGTAGAAGTAGAGTAGAATACAATAGAATAGAGTAGAATAGAATAACAGGATTGGAAGTAGAATAGAATAACAGGTCTTCTAGTCCAACCCCCTGCTCCGGCAGGAAACCCTACACCACTTCAGACAAATAGTTATCCAACATCTTCTTAAAAACCTCCAGTGTTGGAGCATTCACAACTTCTGGAGGCAAGTTGTTCCACTGATTAATTGTTCTAACTGTCAGGAAATTTCTAGGTTGAGTCTCTCCTTGATGAGTTTCCACCCATTGCTTCTTATCCTTCAGGTGTTTTAGAGAATAGCTTGACTCCCTCTTTTTTGTGGCAGCCCCTGAGATGCTGGAATACTGCTAACATGTCCTCTCTTGTCCTTCTTTTGACCAAACTACACATACTCAATTCCTGCAACCTTTCTTTATATGTTTTAACCTCCAGTCCCTTCATCACCTTTGTCGCTCTTCTCTGCACTCTTTTTGATAGGAACCATTTGTAGACCCTTGACTTCCTTGGATTATGCAAAAATGGAAAGCAAACCCATCTTCTTTTTATCTAGGTTACCATTACCCCAAGAATGGAGATTTTTCATTATTTTCAGAGCTTTGGTGAAGGGGAGGGGAGGTATTCAAAGTCTGAGGTCTCACCTGTTCTTTAGGAAAGCAGTAACGAAAGTCAGAAGTGAAAAATATCAAAGGGGGCATAAATGTATAAAGCAGGAGTGGCCTGCTGGGGGTTCACAGGGGTTCGGGAGACCCCCTAGCTAAGATTCTGTGCAGTTTGGAGAATCCCCAAATCTCCCTTCTGGCTGGCCCCAACAACCCCTCCCCTCCCCGGAGTCCCCACAGGGCCCGTTTTGGATGAAGGTAAGTGCAGGGCATGTGTGGATGCTTGGGGAGGGTGAAAAAAATGGCCTCCTGGAAGTTCAGGAAGACCGGAAACAGGCCCATTTCCAGCTTCCAGGCAGCCTTTGGAGCCCAGGGAAGCCATTTTCATCCACCTGGAGGCCCGGGAAGGACAAAAATGCCTCCCCCTGCCATGGTGCAGGAGGCCGTCTAGGCCATGCCCACTGCAGCCATGCTCACCCAGCAACTGAGCAGAGAACCTGTTGCTAAAAATGGGGAGGATAGGAGCCAAATTGGATGGCTACTCCTTGTCATTTTTCACAAAGTTGATGTCTTTCTGTCAAGGCAATAAAACAGATTTCCTCAACCCCAGCTGATTTTGAAAAGAAACAAGGGAAGCTCCCTCCGTTATACTGAGAGAAACCTTCAGAAATAACAAAGCTGTCCTATCAAATGGAACAAAAAGAGGACGTTCAGGGTAGATTCCAACCGCATGACAAATAAACAAACAATTGTGGACAACAGATTGTCCCAGACAGATGGAAGACTGTTACAGAAAGAAAGAAATGAAGCATAGGTTAAAAATAGAATTAATCAGTTCTTCACATGGGTTAGCATCCCATTATTCTTTCATATTGATCAAGGCACCATGGTAACTGTACCGAAAGCAATTGACTGAGTATAGAAGGGCTGAAGAGTACAAAGAAGATTTGGTCAAGGTTTTATTTATTCATGTAAAACATTTATACAGACACCCATCTTATACTGAAATCTGGCAGGTGAGAGTGGGGAGGGGCTCCCAAACAGATCCAGCCTTCTCAAAACAATACTCCTCCAGATGTGCTGGGACAATAAACCCCATAGTTTTTGGCTTTTTCATCAGGTCCAATTGCTTTATTTCAGTCACATTATTTCAGAAATTAAGTCACCCAGAGTGATGAGATAGGCAGCTGTAGAAATTGATTGATTGAATGAATGAATGCCTAGCTCACTGGAAAATTCCCTTCAGTTCAGGGAAAGATGGAAGGAAAGAGAAGAAGAGGTTGACTAAGAGTACCGTTGGAAGATCTGAAAGACAAGGTTAGGATAGATTGTCATGGAGAAAATTGAATTGTGTGGTAGCTAGGAATTGGAAACCACTTCATGTCATATATTTAACCAACCAACCAATCAACCAACCAACCAACGAACCAATCAACCAACGAACCAACCAACAAATCAATCAAGGCTTTTGCCCATGCTATCTGGGAGAATACAATACAATACACTTGCAAAAGAAAATGCCAAGGTTTTCAAACATGTTGTAGGGCACCTGGCTTGGTCTAATCCATCTCACTGGCTTATTATGAAGCTAAAATATGAAATGTTATGAACATTCAGTCATTCAGGTCATGGATGTCTCAAATATGCTTTTTCAAAAGGCAACTGGACTTTCTTTGTTTTTCCTTGAGTACATTTTGCTTCTCCTCCAAGAAGCTTCTTCAGTTCTTGAACAAGGATATCAGAGAAGGAACTGAAGACACTCCTTGGAAGAGAAGAAAAACATCTTCAAGAAAAAAAACAAAGAAAGCCCATGTTATGGACTAAGCCAACGCATCAGTAACAACCCTAAATAGCTTTACATTACAGCAGGCTCATAATCCTGCACTTCTCATTGGCCCGGGGATAGCGAGTCGTGATTGGTCATTTCTGGCCAGTCCGATTGGCTGTTAGCGGGCCTCTCTGATTGGATGCTTGTTAGAGCGGTAAACTCAAATCATTGGTTGTTTTGACAGCAGCTAGCTCTATAAAAGAGCTGCTGCTGCCCAAGTATTTGCTCTGTTCTGAATTCACAATAAAGAGTTGAAGTCACAGTTCGATGTCTCGCCTCCGTTCCTTGCGCCCATGCTCAAGACTTAACACTGGTGACGAGGATGGGATGCAGAGACAATAGAGCTGACTAAATACTCATTGAACAAGACAGAGCACGTGGCTGAAGAGCGCACGCAACAAACGGCAGAATGACCAGCGGCGCCATACCACCCGCTCCATTTGACCCAGCAAACGAAGACTGGGACTCGTATATAGACCATTTCCAGATGTTCTTAGAGACCAACAATTTGAAGGATGCTATGCCTGGCAAGAAACAAGTGGTGTTCCTGACCCACTGCGGCCCCACCGTTTTCAAAATGGCTAAAGCACTTGCCAAACTAGCGGAAGTGAAGACCATGGATTGGGATAACCTCGCGCCAATCCTCTGGGCCCATTACACACCCACAGTACCTACACTGATACAAAGACACGAGTTTTACCAGAGGGACCAATGGAAGAATGAGAGCATTGGGGACTTCATAGTCAACCTCCGGAACCTAGGAGGCCTCTGTGGTTTTGCAAACCTCGAGGAAGCCCTGAGAGACCGCATAGTTCTGGGTTTAGATGACAACACTGTGCAGAGTAAACTCATGGCGAAAGGAGACATCAGCCTTGCAGATGTCATCGCCGACGCTACTGCCGTAGAAGCAACCAGGAAGTCAGCCGCTCGAATGCACCGAGTGAACGCACCGCACCGCACCGCCAACTCGCTAACGATAGTCCGCTCTCCTCTGAGAAGCACGCTATTACTGCCCATCACAAAGACCTCGAGTCATCCTCAGACAGTGAGGAAGAGGAGGTCAACTGGCTCTGCTCGGAACGAGAGCAAAGGAACCAGAGACTTCCGCGCCAATGTGCTGGTTGCGGGGCAAACCACCCGTGATCGGACTGCAAATTCCTCGATGCACTCTGCCGTTCCTTTGGGAAAAGAGGCCACATCGCAAAGGTCTGCAGAAGCAAGTGAGAGTCCAGTCCAAGCTGAAGGGAGAACAACCTCCGTCGGGAGACAGGCAAACCACCTGGAAATCGGGACCGCCTGAACCACCAATGGAACAACCACTACCACTACAGAAATCGAGCACCTGCCTCTTCAACGAGACGAGAAGAGGCGCACCAAACTATTATTATCGGCCACGCTTCATCGCTAGATGCAAAAAAGATCCATGTAAAGGTTACTATTGAGAATCGACCATGCATGATGGAAGTCGATTCAGGGTCGTCCCTATCGATGGTCTCCTGGAAAACCCTCAAACAGCTGATCCCTGCCATCTGTCGCCAGGACCTCAGCACTCAAAGAATCATCCTAAAAGACTACCAGGGAAACAGAATTCCGGTTGTCGGTTCCAGCCACGTCCAAGTATCCTTCAAGGACCGCACCGCGACGCTTCCCCTGACTGTCGTCGATCGTGACCGACCCAGTTTGTTAGGGTTACAGTGGTTCGCCCCACTCGGGATTGAACTAGCCGGCATACACCAAACCAGAAGCGACGACTGGGAAGAGGCCCTCATCCAGGAATTCCAGGACGTGTTCACAGGAACATTAGGCAAGTACAAGGGGACCCCTATATCGTTTAATCTCAGCCCCGATGTAGCTCCCATTCGTCTTAAGCCTCATCAGGTGCCTTTTGCCCTCAAGCTGAGCAGCTAGATAAACTAATAGCCCAGGGGGTGTTGGAACCGATTGACTATGCCCGTTGGGAAACTCCAATAGTAACGCCCATGAAGCCAGATGGCTCGTTCAGAATTTGTGGGGATTACCGGGCCACCCTAAATCATGCTCTTCAACAGAGCGCTTACCCAGTACTGGTGGTCCAACACCTTCTTCACTCCCTGGGTGGCGGAAAAATATTTGCGAAAAACTTCTCCGGTGATCTATTGTGGGTCCCTGCTACCATAACGCAACTCACAGGACCTCGATCCTATCATCTAAAAACTGCAGATGGTAAAATGTGGAAGCACCACATAGACCAACTTCATTCCAGACTAGCACCTACTCCCATCTCATCCCCTGAATCTCTAACTGGGGGGGGGGGAAGGGACATTGAGGGGGCCGAAAAAGAAATAACAGATGATTTAACAATCGAAACTCAGCAGTCTACACAACCAACCATGAGATACTCACCGCCAGAAGGAGAACCGAGCCGGGGAGTGGCCTCTCCGCGTGACAGCACCGCGATGGAAACAGATCCAGGGAACCTGGAAGACAGCGCTGGCGAGAGCAGAGAGAACAGCCCAGAGCCATTCAACAAAACAGCGGGACCGTTTTCGCCATCCAGCTCAGCAAGCAGCCCACCGGAACCAGAGCCAGGACAAAAACTGGTGGAACAGCGCAGATCAAGCAGACAGGTGAAACGGCCTGGCTACTTACGAGAATACATCATCCCACCCCTCAGATGGAACCTAGGGGGGAGGGCTGTTATGGACTAAGCCAACGCATCAGTAACAACCCTAAATAGCTTTACTTTACAGCAGGCTCATAATCCTGCACTTCTCATTGGCCTGCGGATAGCGAGTCGTGATTGGTCATTTCTGGCCAGTCCGATTGGCTGTTAGTGGGCCTCTCTGATTGGACGCTTGTTAGAGCGGTAAACTTGAATCATTGGTTGTTTTGACAGCAGCCAGCTCTATAAAAGAGCTGCTGCTGCCCAAGTATTTGCTCTGTTTTGAAGTCACAATCAAGAGTTGAAGTCACAGTTCGATGTCTCGTCTCCGTTCCTTGCGCCCATGCTCAAGACTTAACAGCCCAGGTGCCTTTTGAAAAAGCACCTGTGGGATAAAGTATGAAATGCATATCAGTTCTTCAGGGGGAAAAATCAGTGTTACACATAAGCATTGGGGCATAAATTACCAATGTTCCACATTGTGGCTTGAGGTAAAGGATGTTTATACAAAAAAGTAATTACCACTCAATTGAAAATTTTAAACATGAGCCAGTCCAAAACCCAGTGTAATTAATCTCTTAAAGAACAGAATTTATGTTAGGCTGTATTTCAACTCCAGACAAAGAATCTCAACCCACTTTAGAACAGAATAGAATAAAATAGAATGGAATGGAATGGAATTAGAATGGAATGGAATGGAATGAAATAAGAATAGAATAGAATAGAATAGAATAGAATAGAATAGAATAGAATAGAATAGAATAGAATAGAATAACAGAGTTGGAAGGGACCTTGGAGGTCTTCTAGTCCAACCCCCTGCTTAGGCAGGAAACCCAACACCATTTCAGACAAATAGTAATCCAATCTCTTCTTAAAAACTTCCAGTGTTGGAGCATTTACAACTACTGGAGGGAAGCTGTTCCACTAATTATTTGTTCTAACTGTCAGAAAATTTCTCTTTAGTTCTAGGTTGCTTCTCTCCTTGATTCGTTTCTACCCATTACTTCTTTTCCTGCCCTCAGGTGCTTTGGAGAATAGTTTGACTCCCTCTTCTTTGGGGCAGCCCCTGAGATTTTGGAACATTGCTATCATGTCCCCACTAGTCCTTCTTTTCATCAAACTACACATACCCAATTCCAGCAATCGTTCTTTATATGTTTTAGGCTCCAGTCCCCTAATCACCTTTGTTGCTCTTCTCTGAGCTCTTTCTAGGGTCTCAACATCTTTTTTACATCGTGGCGACCAAAACTGGATGCAGAATTCCAAGTGTGGCCTTACCAAGACATTATAAAGCAGTAGTGTCAACTTCTCATGATCTTGATTCTATCCCTCTGTTTATTCAGCCTAGAATTGCATTGGCTTTTTTGGCAGCTGCTGTATGCTGCTGGCTCATATTTAAGTTATTGTTCACTAGGACTCCAAGATCAGAGGTGGTCTTCAGCAGGTTCTGACCAGTTCTGGAGAACCGGTAGTAGAAATTTTGAGTAGTTCAGAGAACTGGCAAATATCATCTCTGACCGGCCCCGTTCTTGTCTCTTTTCTGCCTCCCTTGTCCCAGCTGATTGGCTGGGTCTTCTTTTGTTGCTCTGCACAGGAGAACAGAGCTGGAAAGCAGGTTAGTGGGGTGGGGAGGGAATGGAGATTTTACAGTATCTTTCCCCTGGAGTGGGGTGGAAATGGGAATTTTACAGTATCCTTCCCCTGCCATGCCCACCAAGCTACGCCCACCAAGCTATGCCACACCCAATAAGCCATGCCCACAGAACTGGTAGTAAAAGATTTTGAATCCCACTACCATCCAAGACCCCATTCACAGTTACTACTATTGAGCAAGGTACCACATATACTGTACCTGTGCATTTTGTGTTTCTTGCCTAAATGTAGAAGCTTACTTTTTTCACCATTGAATTGCATTTTGTTAGATAGCACCCAATGTTCCAGTCTGTCAAGATCCTTCTTGATCTTAAGTCAATCATACTCAATAACTCTGTGCAACCTTGATCTCCACATTTCAAAATCCAGATTAATCCCTTTTGTACTCTTGAAACCTAGGGGTCAAGATTGTCTAAAAACCATTGCCCCAACAAATCTTCTGCCCTTCCACTATCTATAGATCTAGCTGGATGGGTAAACCCAAGCTTGATGATGAGTTGGCCTGTGAGCAAGCAGATTTGGCACTCTATCTCCACATACATTTTAACTTCTTTACATAGGGCCTTTTGCCAATAAGTACTTAAAACTCTATTTTTGCATATGATCTTAAGAATATCATTTGGGAGGGTCTAATGGTGTCATTTCTGATGAACTATTTTCTGATTCTGTCCTAGACTCAAGATCCATTTATAGACAAGATGAGGCTATAAAACAGACAGCAAGTAGATGATTCATTCCGTATCAGCACATCTTCTACCTCAAATAGTCCCACAAGACTACTGGGAAAAAGGGATCTCGAAGTAGCAAATCAACCATCGACTAGTAGCAATCCTACGCAAACAGTCCTGGAGATAAGTTCAAGAGAATAAATTGGATGTTTCCCTCGATCCCCGCCCTGAAAAAAAAATCAGTATCTTAGCAGCTGTCACAGAGAAGTGTGGGCCAACATATTCTCCAAAGCATCTGAGGGCAAGACAAGAATGGAAGCTTAACAAAGAGACATCCAACCTGAAATTGAAGGAGAAATTTCCTATTAGTGAGAACAATCAATCAGTGGAATGGCTTGCCAACAGAAATTGTGGCTGCTCCATCATTGGAGGTTTTTAAGAAGAGTCAACAGCCATTTGTATCACTGGTAGGATTCAATTTTTTTTAGTACAGGTTCTGTGGGTGTGGCTTGGTGGGCGTGGCAGGGGAAGGTTACTGCAAAATCCCCATTCCCTCCCCACCCCACTAACCTGCTTTCCAGCTCCGTTCTCCTGTGCAGAGCAACCAAAGAAGACCCAGCGATCAGCTGGGACTCAGGAGGCAGAGAATAGATGGGGGCAGGACCAGTCAGAGGTGGGATTTGAAGTCCAAGGGCTTGGACTACTCTACCCAACTCTGATTTTCATTCTTGGACAACATGGGGAAATTGAACTCCTCTCATAAGAACTATGTGGCACAGTAGTTAGAATACAGTACTACAGGTTAACTCACTATTCACCACCAGCAGTTCAATTCCCACCAGCTCCAGGTTGACTTTTCCTTCTATCCTTTGAAGGTCAGTAAAATGAGGACCCAGATCATTGGGGTCAAGAGGCTGACACTGAAAACCACTTAGAGAGGGCTGTAAACCACTTTGAAGTGGTGTCATGCCCGTTGGGGTCTGAATCTGAGGAGGAAGATGAAGAGCTGACAGGGAGTGGGAGTGTGGCTCTGTTGGCTGTTGAGGAAACTGGGGGAGGGCAAAATCTGGCTGGGCAGAGCAGGAGAGAGGTAGAACAAGGGAGAGGGGGTTCAGAGGAAGACCCAGCCCCAGCCCCTCTTCATCCTAGGGCACTCGGGGAGGAATGGAGAAGAGAGCAACGTGGGTTGCATGGATTACAGGGGAGGAAAGGGCCCTGATTCCCTTCATTAGCCAAATCTGGGAAGAGAGTTTAAAAGAAATGCATGCTGAGTGCAGCAGCTGTGGAAGTAAACATGAGTTTATCTTGTGTTGACTTTGGTTATCTGTGTTCCTGGCATCTTCCCAACCATGTTGAGTTATTACTGTGCCCTCATGTCTAGAATTCTTTCTCCCACCCTGCTGATTACCTCATCTTGCCTTGATTGGATTTATAATTACAGTTTTCGTTGAACACATTTTGGACTTTGATTCTCTGCAGCTAAAGGCTGTTCCTCTCCATCCCAGAAGGTAACCAGGACATTGGGGGCAAAGTTGGAGCTAATAAAGGGACTCTTACTGATTATCTGACTGTGTTGCCTTTGTGTCATGCCCTGGGTCATCCCAAGTGGTATATAAGTCTAAGTGCTATTGCTATGGGTACCTGACATCCTCACCACCAGCAGAAGTATTTATAGAAGTGATGAGGGGCTGGTTGTGAATGATAAGACTTTGAGTGTAGGGCATTTGGTAGAATCTTGATTGGGGAAGACTGGCTATTGTAGGTCCTCAGTGCTCTCTGAGCTTGGTGGTTTCCTTGCAGATGTTTCATTATCCAAAGGATCAACACAATCAGTGCTGATGATATTACCTAGCTGAATCATGAAACATCTGCAAGAAAAGCACCAAGCTCAGAAAGCACCTGTTTTCAATCCTGAGCTACAAATATTATCCTTTTTTGGAGTTGTAGGCCCTTCTCCTTCAAGTTTCAAGTAGAGCTTGTTTCTGAAGCTTTTTGTGCATTGCTTCATAGATCAAGACATTGCAGGTTGGGGGGTGGGAAACGGAGTTGAATTGAATATCTTCATGCATGAAATTAATTTAGCATCAGTTTCAATACATACAATCCCCCAGATAGCTCCAATTAACGTTACATGCTTGGGGTTTCCGATTTTAATTTCAACTTCTGAAAACTTCTGCATCCCTGATAAGGATTTTTTTTTTTTGAAAAGAATTTTATTAATTTTCTACAAACAAACAAGACAAACAAAACATTAAAACATCAACTCTC